>ML280852.1:0-24058 GCA_005239495.1 Nicotiana undulata
GGGGGGGGGTGTGCTGGTTAAAAACAATCATTTGATTTTCTTTCTTGCTCTCCCTTAGCAGTTAAATGTGCCTATTCCTTCGACACCATTCCATGGAAACAGGGAAAAAATGGCTTATTCCGCATCAACCTAAGCCCGCTTATTACGACTAAGTGATCCATTGGCTCAAATTAGAAAAAAAGAAAATGAAGCCAATTTTTATTCTATGGACTCTTCCACCAGATTACTTTACTGACTATAATTCATTCAAAAAGGTAAAAAAAAAATCTACCCATACCATCTATGTCAGCTTTTGGTCTGAATACAAATAAAACGAATAGCTTTATAGATGATCCTTCTAGAAGAGGGAGATTCTAACAACCTTTCTAGTTATTTCGTTCTCTATTTCCCAAGAAAGGGATTCCTCGGATAAAGTGAAAAAATGCTAAAAAAATCCTTTCATTTCTCTTTGAAGGCCTTTGTCCTACTTATAGTATCAGTTCCAACCTATACTTGTATTTTTATTAACCAAAAACACTAATTCACTTCTTTAGGAAGGAGCTGAGAGGGTTTGGACCAGGGTGATTTCGCGAGTAGATGCCCAGCATTCAAGCAATCAATCATTCCCCTCCAACTGCCTATCTCTCTTTCTCGCATTGCATTCATGACCTAACGACTATCCCGCAATCCCTTTTGGGGGCCAAATACCTCCGATCTCTACCGTAAGTGTCAAAGAAGAATGAGAAGAAGCCCGAAAAATAGCAAAAAAGAACATAACCTCCGATACGATAAACAGAATAAAACCATAATTTGGGATTTGGAATTTTGTCAAAATATAGGCAAAATCTATGGCCAAACAAGTGTTTACCAAAAAAAATCTAAATTTATTTTGACAAAATCTATGGTCAAACGGGTCCTTAAATAAAAGGTTTTTGTTTGCGACAGTGATCGAATGCACCAAAGCCTTGGAAGCTTGGCGAGCTGAGACTTTTGATGTGGTTGCAACCAATTAGGATTTGGTATTTCCGTATTCGTATATTGATTAAAGAATGCGATTAGGTAAAGCTGCCCTAAGTTGAATATATCAGCAAAAGCCAGTGATTATTACAGTCGATGGTCACGGCTCATGGCAGTGGTTTAAAAACATATGGAGCAGGCTGTACCAGAGAAGCGAGTGACAGCGTTGGCTTTGGTCCTTAACTGTGATGGATATTTTCCAACTTCCAAAAATAAAAGATATTTCCTCCTCGGGCTTTAATCATAACTTCCATTAATTGGGATTTCGGAAGAAGATATAAAAGTCACAAACAGATTCTCATCTCGCACGTTTTTCTGCATTCTGAGTGTAACTAGCAAACCAGATTCTCTTTTGTAGTTCACAAATTCCAGTTATTTGTCAAGATCAATTGAAGTATTAGATGATGGGAAAAAAAGAATCTCCAATCGTTAAATTCAAGAGTCTAAACTTAACAACAAAGGTGGTGGTAAGTACTCTTTCATCCTTGAGTATGAAATCCTCTTTGTTAAGGAACGTTTTACCCCTCAATGTGGGACTTCCCGACGTGAATCTGGATTTATTCGAACCCCAATGCATATACCGGACACAAGGGAAAAACAGAAGAAGAAAAAAAAAAGTCTAAACTATATATCCAATTCCTCAAAGCTATCCGGCCAAAACCTTTCCAATTGAAAGTGAAATGAAAGAGGGCTTCGAATAGAAACACAATTTCAACACCTTTCAATAGAGTCAAAATTGCTGAACTCGGCTTGCAAACTCAATAGTGACTTTACTGTAATAAACAAAATGGGTGAATAGTACAATATTGGACAAGGATCATAACAGTAGTGCAAAATTTGACTGCAGTTTCCCTTATTCACAAGAGGAACAATCATAATCATTAATCATAATAAATTCGTATGGACCACGATTGAAGGCTCTTAAATTATAAACTCCATGCCAAAAGCCTTATTCACGAGACAAACAAAGATTATCATAATAAATTCATATGGTCCATGGTTCAATCAAAGTATGATCATTTTCTGACACCAATCACCTATATTGAGTTCCTCAAAAATACACATATAATTACATCATACATGAGCTATGAAATATCAAGGCACCAACAGCGGAGCAAGAACTCAAAGAGAAGACATCTTCACTTAATTTATTCGATTTTTGGTAGAAAAACAAGAAAACACCTATCAAGTTAGGTCAACAACCAAAGATAATACATACTAAAGTTTTCTCCAGTAGCAACTAGTCTACTAACCAAACATTTACTTTTTTCTACCACTAACTTATAACCACAATCAATATGAACATAATCAAGAAAAAGAAAAAGCCTTTAAAATTACAAATCGTAAATTTAATTTAGACTTTAAAAAAAAACTCAACTTTATTATACATACAGATTGATTGCAATTGCATCACTTGTGATTTACTGTTGGTCAATGTCTGGTAAAAACTCCCCATAATTTACCTCGACCAAGACAATCCAAGAGCTTTTTGGCACCTTCAATCTCCATTTCAGCCAACTTCTGTAAATGCACACAAGCCCCTGAATCCACCATTTGTTTGCGGCACTTCTTTGAGTAAACAAGCGAAGCCAATAACGAAACAGGGTACCTTTTGTCTAAATTTTGTACCAATGGATCTAATAGCTGAACTGCACTCACTATACCTCTTTCTTCCTTCCTAAAAATCTTCCTATTTCCAGCATATACCATTAAATTCGTCAACGCTCTAGCAGCTGCTTCTCTCTCTTCTACAGCTTTACCTTCGATCATTCTCACTAATAGTGAAATACACCCGATTTCACCTAATTCTTTTCGGGTTTTAGTACTGTATCCCAAATCGTAAATTGCTTTAGCTGCAACAATTCTCACACCTAATACACCACAATTCAAAACTCCAACAATCCGAGGTAAAAATTCATTCTCCACAATTACCTCAGCTACTGATGGGCAAGTTGCTAATGTTCTCAACATAAGAACAGGGGCCTCTAGACTCTGAACTGAAGGAGCTGAATCCCAGAAATTTTTTATGCTTTCAATTCCACCATCCCTAGCCACCAACAGTTTCATGTTGTTGTCTCTTGAAATCAAATTACACAAACACGAAATTGCATTTTCTTGGGCTAATGCTGTACCCGAAGTGGATAACCTTAAAAGTATCATTATTGCGTTTTCTTCCATGAAATTCTCTTTAATTTCAGGGAAAACGGCTAAGTTTTTAAGCACGGAAGCTGCCATAGCTTGAGAATTGGGCGTTCCTGTTTGACAAATTTCTAATAAAGATGAAATTCCTCCTCTTGACCCAATTGCCCTTGCATTCTCCTTTGTATGGCCCAATGCTTGTAAAGCTACGCATGAATTCTCCTTCCCTAAAACGCTACCAGATTCGAGAACCCTGAGGAGATTGTTGAGAAGGCCTAAGCCTTCAGCGATCAAAACATGTTTGCTGGAATCAACGGTGGAGATTTTAGCAATTGCAGTGACTGTTTTCTCCTTGATCTCAGGTGAAGAGCTGGAATCGAGTAAGCGCACGAGCACCGGAACGATTCCCTGAGCTACTGCAATTAATACATTTTTGTCGTCTTCTTGTAAAAGCCCAAGCAACGAGTCTAACACCGAGTTTTTTGACTCAGTGGTCCCGATCTGAAGACGAGTTATCAGATTCCTCGATTCGGTCCGAATACTCTCCCGCTTTGAGGTTGTTGTTGACGAAACGGCACCGTTCTCATGAAGGACCCCACTCTTAATCAGAACCTCTAAATCCCTAACATGGTTATCGAGTTTTGCTGAAACTGAGTCGATGTCGTTCTGGGTTTTGAGTTTGCCGTCCGGTGGGTTAGCGGAATGGCAAATGGAGGAGAGAGAAAGCGCGTCGGAGAGAGTGGTGGAGAGAGAGAGAAGAAGGTCATTGTAGAGAGGATTGTTGGAAGCGTTAATGGAAGCAGTGGAGAGGTCAGAGAGGTGAGATTGGAGTGTTGAGAGTTTGGTTCTGATTAGGGACCATTTACCTTTGAAGCTTTGGGTGTGGGGAATGGAGTCGAGAAGAGATTGAAGGAGCTGGGAATTAGAGTAAATAATGGGATTAGTGGGTTCAATGGGATCGTTTTCAGGTACTTTCATGGCGGCTTTTTTTGCACAGAGAGAAAGAAAAGAAAGAGAGAGTGGTTTAGGGTATAGGGGAAGGAGGAAAGTGATGATGAGTAAGCAGTGTTGGGTGACAGAGGTAACATGAAAAAGAATTAGTATTACGAAAATAATGTAATGTTGCGGCGTCAACTGCGGACGCTGTTTTAGGTGCGTGCTTTTCACATTCCCATCTGTTAACTTCGACGATATTTGGTTGGAAGAACTTGCTTTGTAATTTTGTCACTCTAATAGATTCCTACAATTAGCCCTAAGTTATGTTGAGTCCATGGTTACCTAACTATTCGTAAATATTCCTACTAAATTTTTTTTTTTTTTTTGTATGTAACATCAAAATTACTTAACTATATTTACTATAACAATAATAACATAATCAGTAAAAATTTACTAGTGGATCTGAGGAAAGTAGAGTATACGTAGATCTTACTTCTACCCCGAAAAGGATAGAAAGACTCTGTTTTCGAGATACTCTCGGGCCAATAGAAGAGACAATAATATCAGAAAAGAAATAAGAGAAAAGGCATGTAACAACAAAATATGCCAAAAAGCAAATAACAATAATGAATAAGTGAAAGACAATAACACAAAACTATGCAAAACAACAATGTGAACACAACAAAGACCGAACAAACCTATACGAAACTTTATCAGACTACCCGATACAAAGAGGGAAGAACTCTCGACTATCTCTAGCCTATCACCCTAATGCTCGACCACCACATGTTCCTATCAAGAGTCATGTCCTCGAAAATCTGAAGTCGCGTCATGTCATGTTTGATCACCTCGCCCAAATACTTCTTAGGTCGCCCTCTGCCTCTTCTCGTATCTGTCAAAATCAACAGTTCACACATTCTAATCGGTGCATCTAGACTTCTCACGTTAGCGAGCCGCCACCTTTTCCTTTTTCTACCTTTTTGTAAAGGAACACAAAGGGGAGAAACAAGGCCGAAAGGACGAAAAAGAACAAGGAGCGAATGTGGAAGTTCTTTCACATGTTGTTTACCACAGAGCATCAAGAAATACATCAGTGTGCTCATTAACCTGGACTTGCCTTTGAAAACGCAAAACAGAAACTTCATCGTTTACCTTTAATTTTACAAATCCATCAACTGATCAATGTTTCTTTAAATAATTTAAAAGGATGCACCCCCTACAAAGAAGTCAGTACCCATAAACGTTCAAAGAGCTACCTCAAAATCTTAAGTCATTTCGGTGCGATAGAGATGTCTTCTAAAAAAAGTTGTTTGCCTTATAATATAGCTCGAAAAGGTAGCATGACATATAAAATCAAAATTATTTTAATAAATTATTTTCTATAGCTACCTTATATATTTTATAACAAATAGTAGTTATGGTATATACTATCATTGAGACATGAAATAAGGCATAAAATACGCTATTTATGTTTTTCCTCTCTCTTAGACAACTGACATACCTATTTTTATAGTGATTACAGCTACTGTATTCATGAATACATGGCGCGAATACATGTGAATACATGCGCATACAACTGGACTGTCATGATTTTAGGCGTCTTTTACTGATGTATTCATGAATACAGGGGTGCGAATACATGTGAACACATGCGCGTACAGCTAGACTGTCCCCATTTTCGGCGCTTTTTGCTGTTGTATTAATAAACACATGGCGCGAATACATGTGAATACATGCGCGTACAACGGGATTGCCCTGATTTTAGGCGCTTTTTGTCGTTATACTCATGAATACATGGCGCAAATACATTTGAATACATACGCGTACAGCTGGACTACCCTGATTTTTAGACGCTTTTTGCTGCTATACATGAATACATCAGCACGAATGCAGCGGATACACTACCGTAACAATTGAAAAGTAGCTATAGGAAGTAATTATGTATATGGTAGTTATAGAAATTTAATAGTCACTAATCAATAATGATTTCTGAAAATTCCTCTATATTATGTCGTTTAATTCTTTTCAAATCAACTCTCACTAATCGTGAATAGGCGTGGTAAAACTAACCCAACCCTATTTGACCGCCCAACCCGTCCAAGTTTTAATGGGTCTAGCCTAGAATGATTTGAAAATGAGTTATTTTGGGCTAGTCCATGTTAAACCATAAAAAATCATCAGCCCAAATAGACTCATGATGATGCTAAACATTGAGGCATGGAAATGCCTAATGATAAAATTCTACTTCGACCCGTGTTCTGAAAAATATTTTTAATATTCAGATATTTGGGTGGTTTAAATGTCTGAAAAACATTTGCTACAAAGAGAGTAAAATTTGCTTTACTCCCTTAACCCTTAAGGGTCAAAAACAATGCACTCCTCATATTTTAAACGGGAAAGGGTATCCCCCTTATGTAATTCTTTTTGGGCTAAGAGATTTCTTTTCAAAATAAATTTTTTTTTCTCTTTCTATCCTTTTAAAGGTGTAGTATAATATTTTGCATCCAAACTAATTACTTGAATTTTGTCTTTCTTGCTTGCAAAATTTAATATATTTTTCTATTATTGAGGTTATATTGAGGCCATTGTTAAAAAAATTGCAATAAAAATAAATAAATTTGCGTACAATATCAAGTAATATGATGAACGCACATTCACCGTGGATGCTTTAGCATTTCATGAAGGGAAAAGATACACCCAAATAGTTAATTCTCTACATTACTTTTCTACTATCTAATAAGAGGGAAAGCAAGAAGCTCTTGATCAATATGCCTGCCTGGCATAAGGGTATTTTAGGAATTTCTAGCTTTCTTTGTTGAGCTGTATTTTACTGTCTGGTCTAAAGGCTTGACTTTTTGCTGAAAAATCAGCATTATTTCTTCTAATTCCCATTATATTCTTGTACAATTAATAAACTGAATTGCAACAATTTTTTGAGTTTCATTTTGCCCTTACTTTTGTTTTTTTTTTACGGTAAATGCAATTGTACATTTTTGTAAATCCAACGAATACTACAACCTTGTTTCCACGTCCAAAAGGCATTACTGTTGATGATATCACATGAAAGTGACACATGCTCTCATAAATCCACAAGTGTCTCTAACTTATACTCCTTCGTTTCAATCTACGTAAATCTATTTGATTGAACATGAAATTTAAGAAAAAATAAAGATTTTTGGAATTTATGGTCTTAAACAAGTCAAAAAGAGACTCAAAGTATTTTTATGGTTATAAAAGTTTCTCATTAAAGGTAAAATTGTAAGTTTAGACGCATTCTTTTTTAAACGGGCCAAAAAACAAATAGGTTCACATAAATTGGAACAGATGGAGTAAGTACTACTCCCTCTATTCCAATTTATGTGAACATATTTGACTGCCACGATGTTTAAGAAAAATGAAGATGTTTAGAATTTGTGGTCTTAAACAGTTAAAGAGGGGTTAAGAGTATTTGTGTGGTTATAAATGTTTCCTATTAAGGGTAGAGCTGAAAGTTTAAGATAAATTATTTTCAAATTTAGAAAGGTGTAATTCTTTTTGAAACAGATAAAAAAGAAAATAGGTTCACATAAATTGAAACGGAAGAGGGGGGTAATATCTTAGTACATGTGCTTTAAAATGTTTTCTTCTCCAACGTAAACTTTAAAAAGCTTACAAAAGAACCTCATCTTTGTATCCTTCATTGCAAATTAAATTTTATCCAACTTTAGCATATTAATTGTAAAATCGAAGTATATAAAAATTATAGTAGGTCATTTTTGGGTATACAATATAAACTCATTCTATAATTTTTTTTTATTTCATCATTATAATTTAAAAATGATCTAACTTTAGATACCTATCTCTATAATCTTAAATATAATGTAATTATTGTTTTGGGTAAAGAATTTTTGTTAGAGTAGAACGTAGTCAGCTTGAAGTAAAAAAGTAAAACAAGTAATATCCATTAAGAATATATGACAAAAATAAAGAAACAATTATATACTTTAATATGTTTTTCAGTTACTATAGAAATTAAATGATCCTAATTGGGTCAGTTATTACTATGACTGAGGAATGACTCAATAAATAATTATATACGCCTATTATACTTTTCACTTACCAGGATTATTCGTAAATAAATTATATTAATTGATAACTGAAGAACTATAAATGCAAGATTATCTTCTTTTTAATCATTGGAAGGAAAAAACGTATTAAATAACTTGTGTCCGTTGTTACTACAACAATAGGAGAACTAAATAGGTAAAGTGAATCAACAAAACTTGTAAAAGTAAAAAGTACTCCTACCTTGTAAACTTATTTGATAGACAAAAACCGACGTGAGTTCAGTTTCCAATTAAGATTTCCCCCTTTTGATTTTTTGATGTGTTTGATTTTATTGTTGAGCTAAGTGTTAGAAGTATTATTAAAAAATAAAAATACAAAATAAAAAATCGGAGAAAATAGGAATCTTGAGGAAATCAGTAATTTGCTCCATATAGCTTAATTCTGATCACTAAAAATCTCTATTTATTTTACTTAATCTTCTTGAAATTTTGCAGTAACTCACTTCACCATCCAATTGACGACGTTGTCGAAGTACTCAGAGCCTTAAATATCCCCACCAACTCCATTTTCGTCAACCGATAATTCAGCTTTTAAATTAAAAACCAAAATGTAAAATATTCTTTATGCTAATGGCCGAAATAGAATTGTAGAAGACGAAGAAACCAAATTAATTTGTGTTAAGCTTCTTTTCTGGTGATGGACATTGCGACGCTATGGACACTTTGGGCAGCATAGAAACTCAGTCGAAACCTTAAATTTCTCTCGTGAGAAAAGTTGATACAACATCAAGAATCGATGAATATAAGCCATTAATATAAAAGTGGTACAAAATCTACAAAGAAAACAAATTGCAATTTGTATAATTGAGAAAAGAAGAAATTCAGAAAGATAAACGCTTACAGAACAGAAGCCCAACGTTAAGAGCAAGAGGAGCGATTAGAGACTAAGGACACATATTAAATCTTATCTTTTGATTAAACTATAGTAAAAAATTATTTAATATTCAAGACATATTAAAAGAAATATAAATAAAATTAACCACCTTACAAAGATACATAAGAAATTGATAGTGAAAATAGTTGCAGGAGCACCTTTAATAAAAGCAAAACATCTATAAAAACAGAGAAAGAGACGAAGAAAATAAGAGAAGAACTTTGGAAGCAAAAACTCGCAAAGAGAACATAGAAGAGATGGTCTGTAATTTCTTTTATAAAACGGAATCTTTATACCATCCAGCAAAGTTAAGCAGAGAAAACATAGAAGTCACGAGATGCAATTTTTTACGTTAGAAAAAGAAGTTTTTATATCATTCAGCATTAGTTAAGCAAAAAATTTGCTCATGTAAATTAGCAAAACATAACCACAAAGCAGACTCCTTTTAAAATTTGAATTTAAGGTAATAGTTTGGACAAACAAAATTATTAATTTTTTGCTTTTCAATTATTTTAGGTGGTTTCAGATTAACTTTAGGATTCTTTGGAGATGGACTTTTAAAACAAAAAAGCTTTTTAATAATGAAAAAGTATGAAGAATCAACCTAAATAGTCGTCCATCCAAGTGCTTAAGCTAAAAATATCTGTCAAATGTATAATGTATAAACGATCACGTATTATTAGTGTCTATTTTATGTATACCGATTAAAAAAAATAATAATAACGGTCAACGTGTATGAAGCTCCCAAAAATTATAATCTAATATTCAGCATATGTTTATTGGGCTCGTAAGCAACACGTGCAATCATTTACTAGTATATTAGATGAAAGAATTATTGTTGTGAGTATTAATTGAGTTATGTATATTCTTTAAAAATTATTATACTAAAACAGTTATTAAACTTTATTTATTTTGAAAATATCACAAATTATAGTTGATAATGTATTTGAAAATTTATTATAGAGGCGTTTGTACATTACATCATATCTTAAACTATGCAAGAAAAGGCTAACGGAGAACTCCATAAATTATATAGATCCTAATTCTTATATGTTGAGCTTTTGATTATAATGAAAGAACTAGGTTATTTTAAAAACTATCTATTCTAAAAATATTTTTACTAAAAAAGGTTATTTCACCGGAAATTATTGCAAAAGTGGTTCCCTTTCCCATTCAAATTGCGAGGGGGTATTGTTTCCCAACCCTTAGGGGTCGTTTGGTATGAGGTATAAGAAGGTATAATGCTAGTATAAAAATTTAATACCAACTTAATACTTTGTTTGGTTAGCAAATTAGGTATAAGTTATCGCAAGATTAAAATTAACATCGGGATAATTTATACCTTATAGAGGGTGGGGTAATTAGCACAGATATAACTTACACATTCTCTTACAAATTATGCAATTGCCATATTTAATACAACATACCAAACAATGGATAAAAAATAATCCCGGCATAACTTATACGAGTATAACTTATCCCGGCATAAGCCATATTCAAACCAAACGACCCATTAAAGGTTAATGGGGTAAAGTGGATTTGACTCTTAAAAGATAGTTGGCAGATTCAACGCATACTTCTTCTAGCCGGTATACATAATTATACACAGTTTTATATATATATATATATATATATATATATATATATATATATATATATATATATATATATATATACACACATTGATGGTTAATTTTAGTTTAAGAGATTAGATAGACGGCCATTTGTTTTTTTTTTTTTAATGAATTCATGTGGGCGGATTGGTTACAACTTCTTGTTTAGCCTATCTTGATTCAACCCGCCTTAATCTAAGTGAATTTCAAAAAGGATTAGCAATGACCCATTTAATGAGTCAACCCATATTGACAGCCCAAATATAGTCTAAACAGCTTATTTTTCACCCATAATCATGAATCTTGATCACAAAAGTTATTACAATAATAGCTAGTTTGGCCAAGCTGTAAAAATCAGTTTTATTTGACAAATGTTTTTTGTGCTTTTCTCATAAATACTTTTGATGAAAAACAATTTGTGTTTGATTAATCAATTTGAAATACACTTATGAGCAGTAATTAGTATTTGACAATTGTTTCTAAATCTGTTTTTCTAAAAAGTTGCTTTTTTACTTTTGGAAAGAAATTATTTTTTTTCTATTTCTTCAAAACTACTTCTGTTTCTCCTTAAAAATACTTTTTTCTTTTCAAAAATACTTCTCCTCAGATACCTTAATTTAAAAAAAACAAACAGTCTTGACAAAAATATAAATATACAAACGGAAAAACACTGTAGTCTTTCCGGCAGCAAGTGGAAAATAAAAAGTAACGTGGTGAGTCACACGCGCCGATGAGCGAGAGTGCAAACAGGAGACCGCGTAATACAACTAGCACGGCCTTGAAAGTCGATCCAAAAGTTGGTCAGAGTCTGACAAGAGGTAAAAAGCACAGAGTCCTTCCTGGGCCCCTTAAAATAGTGGGCTTTCGGGGGCCCAATGTTTACCCGCCACTTTTTTCTTGCACCTTTAAAACCCGCCACTTTACAAACGTAATGACAGGTAAACTCGAAAAGTTTCCAAGTCATTTCGCGTGTTCACACTTGTCTTTGCTACTTTTGTTTAGTCACTGGCCGTGAAGAAATCTCATTGGTTGGCCTGATAATGAGAAAGTAATTTATGGATTTGGTACTCTGTCTTCATGTGTTCCAATTTCTTTATGAGATTTTCTCTTTAATTTGTTTTAAGAAAAGATACTTTTTTATATTTTATTTATTTATAGTGACATTTTCTTACAGATATAAAATTGTTCTAGTAATATATTTTATATAACAAGTTCTAAAATTAGTTTGAAATATTTCCTTTTTTTATTAAACTTCTTGTTCCGTCAAATAAACTCAAACAAGAATGAAAATGACAGAGAACACTATTAGAAAAGAAATACTAGTAATGAAAGAATCAATGCAAATAAATTGTTTGCAAAAGAATACCCCGTCTCGAAGTAAACGAGCGGGAAAGGGTAAGTAAAAATGCTAAAGAGAAAAGTAAAATTTTCGTCGGGGGTAAAAAAGTGGTAATAAGGGCAATAATGAGAATTCAATAGAATTAAAAAGCAAAGTGCAAATTATACCTTGGAAAGGAAAGCTTTTAATGAATCGATGTACTGCAACCTGCACTTATAGCTTTCTATGTGATTCTACTATTTGACTAAAACTAGAAATATTATATGTTCTTTTTACTGTAACTTTTTTCCTTTTAGTTGAAAGTCAAAATCTGCACTCCATTATCTTTGAACTATTCCGTGACACTTTTGTACATTAGAAATATATGGATAAAAATATACTACACATTTTACTTAAATAACGGAATAGTAGAATGTATAATGATGTTTCACACACTCAAAAGAATAAACTCCATTCCATTCAAAATAAGTGATTTTTTAATTGTTTTCACATATATTAGAAAATTCACTTTTTAATATTAATTAATAATAAAATCGATTATATTAATCTTTACTATTCACATAAAGTCATAAACACTACAAACACATACTCCAACATTATTCTCCAAGGGCAATGTAGGAAAACTTAAAATAATTAATTCATTCATGAAATATGTAAAAATTACTTATTTTAGACCATAAAATATCACTTATTGCGGACCGAATGAAGTAATACTAAGTTTTTAGATAAAACAATTCACACAATTCACTGTATTACTAGATAATTTTTTTTGATTTATATATATTTCTTATATGTTAATCCCCCTTAACTTTTTATTTTTTAAATATTATTTTAACACCCTCTAGTAGCTATTGTAGCATCTTAAAGTCTATTTACGTTCTCCTATTCTTTTTTACCTTTCCCCTTCAATGTATTTCTAAAGAACACATACAACACTTTTTAAGGGAAAATATTATAATTGAAAAAACATTCACGTAGCGTTGTTTGTAACAAATAACAATGCAGCTTAGAAAATTATTTATTGTTAGAAATTAAAAGCTGGCGTTCTACCGACGAGACTGAGTACACATTACAACATTATATTGACTTCAAGATTAAGGAACAGATTGCAAAGTTTAGAATATTGAGCCGACTATCAGTTTGTAATATTTCATGTGCATGGTTGGTTAAATTTATTGTCATCATTGACTAGTGAAATAGAAATAATATGACAGCTTTTATTATGGTTAGACTTAGGATTATTTTATTGTTATGAATATTTTGTGGGAGTAGGTCAAAGACGCTGTCACTAATTTTAAGAAACAAGATCCTCCCTCACAGCCGGGATTTTTGTGACATGTGCCACATTTGCCATGCTATTCCTTATACATTTGCATGCGCCAAAATATTCAACAAATCTAGTCACTGTAAAACAAAAGATATAATAAGAGAGACAACTTCGAAAAATTTAAACGCATGAGTGACTCTAGGGTAAGGCCATAAAGCTCTTGCTTTAGGCCTCAACAAAATAAATGGCGCCCAAAACTTTTTCTACTAATTATAATATTTATATTAGTAAGATTTTTTTAAATTAACAAAATATTATACTACATTGGTTCTAGTGACAAATATTGAAGGTAAAGGAGCTAACCTCCATTGACGAACAACGGAGCTTCATGCTCAGACCATGGCGGAACTATCTAGAACATTGAGAGATGAATTTGAGAAATGCAAATTGTATTGATTCAATAAGCAACTGCAATACTTATACAAGTTAACTAATTAGTGGAGGTTCCACTATTCTAACTAACTGACTGACTAACAAATGGAAAGTTATTGTTCACTAATTGACTAATCAGTATAAATACAAAATACAAACGATATCTTAACACCCCCCTAAAGTTGGTGGGGAAGAATTCACTGCCAACTTGCCAAGAATATTGACATGCTTGATTCCTGTTAATGCTTTGGTTAGGATGTCAGCCAGCTGGTCGTTTGTTGAGATGTGGTGTAGGTTGATCAGTCCATCTTGTAGTTTATCTCTCACAAAATGACAATCAACTTCTATATGTTTTGTTCGTTCATGAAATACAAGATTTCTTTCCATATGCACAGCTTCTTGACTATCACAGAACACAGGAATAGGCAGTTGACATTTATCAGTCAGCTCCTCTAACAATCTCCTTAACCACATTAATTCTCCAACCACTTTGCGAATGGATCTGTATTCATCTTTTGCAGTCGATAAGGAGATTTTCTCTTGTTTCTTTGATTTCCAGCTAATAGCACTCTCACCAACTAGAACTGCATACCCACTGACTGACCTCCTAGAGTCAGGGCAAGCAACCCAATCTGAATCACAATATGCTCACAGAGTGTAGTCTGGGTTGTTGGACAAGAAAATACAAAGTGTAGGATCAGTCTTTAAGTACTTCAATACGTGTATGACAACTTTAAGGTGTGGTTCTCTTGGTGCTTGCATGAACTGACTTAGATGTTGTACACTATAAGTGATGTCCAGTCTTGTATTAGTAAGAAAATTCAGCTTCCCTACAAGTTTCCTATAACCAGTAGGGTCTTTCAACAGTGAGCCTTCAGTGGCTTTCGACTTGATAGTGCAATCGAGGGGAGAGGTTATTGTATTATGACCCAAACAATCATATTCTTTCAGTAAATCTATGACAAATTTTCTCTGTGAGATAAGTACTCCATCAGACTTGTATAATATCTCCAGACCTAAAAAGTAATGTAGTTTACCCAAGTTCTTGATTTTGAATTTGTCATGTAGGAAATTCTTCAATGCTGTGATTTAATTTAGGTATGTCCCTGTGAGAATCAAATCATCCACATATACAGCCACAAATATACTGGAATGTCCATCATTTTTGTAGAAGAGAGAATAGTCATTGACTGAGTGCACAAAACCTCTGGAACATAGGGAATCTGTGAGTTTATCATACCATTGCCTGCTTGCCTGCTTTAGTCCATATAAAAACTTTTTTAGTCTGCATACGATGTCTGGTTTGTCAACTTGCAATCTTTGTGGCACATCCATATATACTTCTTCTTCTAAGTATCCGTGTAGAAAAACATTGTTTACATCCAATTGGAAGAGGTCCCAGCCTTTCTTCACAGCCACACTTATCAGTGTTCTGACAGTTGTTATCTTGACAACTTGTGAAAATGTCTCTGTGTAATCTATGTCTGCTTGTTGGGTGTAGCCTTTGACTACAAGTCTGGCCTTGAACCTCTCTATGCTTCTATCTGCTTTGTGCTTGATCTTGTACACCCAATTGCACCTTGTGGCCTTCTTCCCTGCAGGTAAAGCTACTAGATCCCAAGTATGGTTAGCATATAGTGCCTCAAACTCTTGTGTCATAGCTGCTTGTCAAGCAGGGTTCATGGCTTCCTCCTCATATGAACATGGTTCACTATCATGTGAAATGTTCCTCATAACCTGTTGACTATTCTGGCACAATGTGTGAAGTGAAATGTGTTGAGTTTGGGAGAATAAAGAATTTGGTGAATGTGTGTGTTGGTGATGTGATTGATCTTTCATGGTTGGAAGGGAATAAACATTATCATTCAGGTAAGAAGGTGGATTGTGTGTCCTAGTGGATTTCCTAGGTTCTCGCAATGCAACAGTGGGATCAACAACAAAATTTTCCGTGTTATTGTTGGTGGTATTTGGATTGTTTGCAATTGGTAATTCATGAGTGAGTGGTGTAGGTGTGTCTTGTGGAAAGGAATATGTGGTGGAACTGGTTGAAGCATGAGAGTTAGTGACAGTGTTGGGGTCAATTTGTACAAGAGAATTAGTGACAATGTGTTGAATGTAATTCCTATCCTGTGGCTGACTATTATTCAAGATATTAATTTGTTCAAAGTCTTCTACAAAAGGAAGTTGATGTGATGCACAATTTGGATTTGAAGTTATCATTTTCAAAATAGAAGGAAAAGTAGTGTGACTAGGAGAAATAGCAAAGGGAAAAACATGTTCATAAAACTGTACATCTCTGGAAATGTGTATCCTCTTACTAGACATGTCAAGCACTCTGTAACCTTTTGATCCAAAGGGCTATCCTACAAAAATATGGGGGTTAGTTCTTGGTTCAAGCTTGTCCTTATGGGTTTTCAGAATGGTAGGGTAGCATAGGCATCCAAAACTCCTCAAGTGGGAGTATGTAGGTTTTGTTATGTAAAGAATCTCAAATGGACATTTGTTGTTCAAAGTTGAAGAGGGGAGTCTGTTTACCAAGTAAGTTGCAGTCAATATACACTCTCCCCAGTACCTCAAAGGTAGTTTTGATTGGTACAACAAGGCTCTTGCTGTTTCTAGAAGATATTTATGTATTCTTTCAACTACACCATTTCGTTGTGGTGTGTAAGGGCAGGTTCTTTGGTGTATGATTCCTTTACTTTTAAAAAATGTTGAGGCTTCATTACTGGTGAATTCCAGTCCATTATCAGACCTAATGATTTTGATTGATAGTTTGAATTGGTTTTCAATCATGCAAACAAACATTTTTATGGCTTTAAGTGCATTGCTTTTAGAGCTTAATAGTTGTGTCCAAGTGGATCTGCTACAGTCATCCTCTATGATCAAGAAATACTTGTAATATTCATGTATTTCAAGGTGGGAAGGACCCCAAAGGTCCACATGTAACAGGTCAAAAATCTATGTAGAGGATATGGTTCTTTGTGGGAAAGGTAGTCTGCCTTGCCTAGCCTTGGGGAAAATTGAACAAAGGAAAGGTTGTTTGGGTGAAGAAATTGATTGGTATAGAATGGATTCCCCTCATCTTCACAAAAGGTACATGTCCTAACCTATTGTGCCATAAGTAATCAACACATTTTCCATAGCTTGAAACAGACAAGGATCCATTTGAATGCACTGTTTTATTGTCTAAATGGCAAATTTTACAATAGGAATGGAAGACAACTTGGATGATTTCACAGAAGTAGAAACAAGACTATCTAGACTCTCGCTAGTGCACACTGTTTTATTATTTGAATGGTAGCTATTTATAATTGAGAATGAAGGTGATGAATGAGTCTGCACAACATCAAAACCATGACAAGAGTTTGAATTACCACAGCTGGAAGAAGAAAGTGTTGAGTTGGTTGATTGGCATTTTGAGCAAAGGAAATACAAACCATTCCTTGCTCTACCAATCTCCAGAGGCCTCTTCATTGAAGGGGCCTGCAATATACATGTATATGCAGAGAAATTAACAATAGGCTTAAGTTGTAGATTCAAGGAATGAATGGAGATAAGGTTGAATTTAAAACTAGGAACAATTAACACCCTGTATAGAGTCGGCCTTGGACTAAGTACTACATCACCTATTTATGTCACTTTGACCTTGTAGCCATTTGGAAGGGTAACTAAGAAAGGATATAGTAAAGTTCTAGTGTTACTGAATTGTTCTTTGTTATAGGACATGTGATTTGATGCACCAGAATCCAAAATCCAAAAATTAGTAGGTAAATGGGAACATTTGTATGAAAGATCACCAACAATTTCATCATAAGTACAACAAGCCAATATACCTGCAAAGTTTGCAGCTCCACTAGTGATGTTGTTTGAGGTTTCAATTACAGTTCCAATATGCAACTTCTCCAACAGGTTTAGCAATTGATTATACTGGTCTTTGGTCAGGTTTGGTGCACCTTGAGATTGATTTTGTCAATTGATTTCAGTCACATCCTGTTCTCCAATAGGGAGTTCTTGAGGTCCTCCTCCATAAACATTTTTTGTAGAAGCCATGTTTCTGTTTCTGGTGAACTTGAAGCTTTGTGGAAAGCCATGTAACTTGTAGCACTTGTCCTTAGTGTGACCTGACCTTCTGCAGTAATCACAAAATAGGCCTGGGCGTGGACCTCTATTTCCTGGTCTGTATGAATTGTTTCCAGTGTTGTTGGTATTATAGTTGGTTCTGAAGTTTATGCTTGATTGCCCATGTACATTCATTGACACTGACTCCAGACTCAATTGGCTGAGTGGCCTGACTTCACGCTGCTTTTCTTCTTGAATTAGAATAGAAAATGCTTGTGCAATTGGAGGTAGTGGATTCATCATTAGGTTACTTCCTCCCACTACAATATATACTTCGTTTAAGCCCATTAAAAACTGAATCAGTCTTCTGTCTTGTTCTGCCTTATGCATGTTTTCCTTTGCTCCACAGATGCATTGGCAATTGCATTGCGTGTTAGCGTTTAATGTGTGTAGCTCCTCCCACAGTTTCTTCATCTTTGTGTAATAACCAGTAATATCTAATGATCCCTGATTTAGGTCATTAATTTTCTTTTAGAGTTGATACATTTTTGCTCCATTAGTTTGGTCATATCTGTCTTCTAATTCCTGCCAAAGTTCCTTTGCATCGTTCACATATTGTAAATTGTCTGCTATATCTTTTGAAAGTGAGTTCAAAATCCATGAGGTGACCATATCGTCACACCTTTCCCATTGTCCATAGTTCACAAAATCAGAATTAGGCTTCATGCACTTGCCATCAGTAAAGCCAATTTTGTTCTTCACAGACAAGGCTCGCAAAACTCCTCTTCTTCACGATCTGTAACCTACTCCATCAAAAGGCATCGGTACCAAACTAGATCCAGCATTCTCTGATGGATACATGTACAAAGGATTGGTTGAATCCATGACTTCTCTTGCTACATTTGGTACTTCAGCGACTGGATCATTCATATCATCCTCTCCAGATTGAGACAAACAATTGACGCAATCGAGTATCGAATTGAACCAGAAATCAGGTTGAGATAGACGATCGATATGGAAGAGAGACTGAAGAATGATCTCCAGAAAGTAGCGAATATACCTAAATTTGGTTGAATTGAAGAAAAAAAATTGTTCGAAACTTGAAATTGATCTGTAATCTCAAACTAACGATTAAAGCAGAAGAATCAGAACAACTACGTTATAGCGGAAGAAACAGAGTCTAGGCTCTGATACCATGACAAAAGTTGAAGGTAAAGGAGCTAACCTCCATTGACGAACAACAGAGCTTCATGCTCAGACCATGGCGGAACTATCTAGAACATTGAGAGATGAATTTGAGAAATGCAAATTGTATTGATTCAATAAGCAACTGCAGTACTTATACAAGCTAACTAATTAGTGGAGGTTTCACTATTCTAACTAACCAACTAACTATGGTTAACTAACTAACTAACTGACTAACTGTAGTTAACTAACAAATGGAAAGCTAATGTTCACTAATTGACTAATCAGTATAAATACAAAATACAAACGATATCTTAACAGTTATCAAATGTTTTATTAGTAGATATGAACATTTAAATAATTTAACTCAACATTTTAGAATATTAGACAATGTTATATTGTGGAATCAAAAAAAAGAAGAAAAAACTTAAAACCTTGAAAGAAAACCCGTTAAGACCATACAATTTTTTTTTGGTTATCTAAATTAATCGTGTCTATTTGTCTAACCGTTGTCACATTACTAATATTTATTTCCTCGTATCTTCTTAAGTTTTGACTTTAGGCGTCTGATTTCATTGAGCCGTCCGTGTTTAAACGTACGTAATGCACTTTATAGTGTTACTTTGATTGCTAGTTGATTTGGTAATTCAGTCATAACTTAATCATATACTACTTATTTATTTATTTATTTTTTAAATGCCCATGTTAATTAGAGTATTACTTTCTTTATCATACTACAGTCAAATGATACAATATCACTATTGCTACTGAAAATGCAGCTTATATGTAGTAAGTGGACTCGTCAATATATGTTGATCTATTTTTAATCAGTCATAAATTAATATTGAAAATACTTTAAAATGGTTTAGTTAATTAAAGGGATAATTACAGGAAACACCCTATAATATGACTTAATTTTGTATACACCCTCCATATTCTAAAATAAGACACTTGCACCCGTTATGAGTTATATTTGTAAGTAAGTATATATATATATATATATATATATATATATTAAAATATAATTAAAGTGTTTATTTTCAAAATATAGATGGTGTATCCGAATTAAGTCATATTATAAGGTGTTTCGTGTAATTAACCCTTAATTAAATAGGAGGGAGGGAGAGAGTTTTAACATTCAATCTAAGTTCAAGTACGAGAGAAAAAAAAATCAGGACGAAGTGATTTTCACCGTTGATGTAACTTTGCAACATTCTAACTTTTCATGCATGAACTTAGAAACTTCAAAGAATTTAATTTGCAGTCATACATTTTTGCTTTTGCGTTGAGCCTTGGTCATATAATACATCTCTATACTATATTAAAAGCATAATGGTCTTTAATGAAATATTATTCGTCTTTTTTACCCTTTAGAGTTGACACTAAACAAAGATGACAAAGGGTCTGATGGTACGCACCCTCCACTTCCAACCAAGAGGTTGTGAGTTCGAGTTACCCCAAAAGCAAGGTGGAGAGTTCTTGGAGGGAAGGATGCCGAGGGTCTATTGGATACAACCTCTCTATCCTAGGTAGGGAGGGATAAGGTCTGTGTAAATTTTGACTATAAATCTTTCCTTATTTAAACTATCTACTAATTCTAAATATTTAAAAAACCTAAAATCAATACAAACTCCTTAACACTTTGTGGTAGGCACTTGAACGTCTATCCTTTCACAAAAATATTTTATATTCATGGTAAGTCTATTCATTCATAATTCAAAAAGTGATAAGTCTAACATTTTCGTTCCTATACCATATAGGAAACTATATTACTAAATATGTTCATGATTTGAAAATTATCCACCCTGTTAATAGTTTTTTTACAAAACAGATACAATGTATTAAATACAGAATCTTAGTAGATATAATCTTCCTATTTAGGCGCTAAAATTAAGGAAGTAAATATTCTTTCAGATATTTCATTAAATAAGGAATCATTATAGTATTAAAATTCCTTATTTAGGTGCGCGAATATTGGAGAATTAAAGATTCTTTCAGAAATTTTCAAACGCAAATCACGCTGTATTAATTTTCGTCTCTTTCTATTCAATGTACCCAGTTTGTAGATATTTTGTAGATAAATTGTAGATTATTTGTATTTTGATTGTAGATGCTTTGTTTTTTGTTTTCACAAATTAAAAATGACTAAAACTTCTACAAATCTTCTGCAAAAAACGCAATTATGTCGAAAATCCCAATTAAACTACAATCGAATGAGAATTGGGTGATACGATATTGAGATCTGTTTGACTTTGTAGTTTATTTTTAGTTTTTTTGTAGAATTTTTGTAGATGAATAGAAAATTTTGTAGTTATATTAAATGTAGTTATTATGATGTTTAGAATACAATTTGTCTACAAAAAAACTATACATTAACTACATTCTGGACACAATCTACAATTTAACTACAATTTAACTACAATTTATCTACAATTTCTGTAATATGTCTTCTTCTTCTTCTTCTTCTTCTTCTTCTTCTTCTTCTTCGAGATTCAATCTGAAAATCAGTCAAAACCAAGTCCCATCTTCACCAAAAACCCTCAAAATTGAGATATAAACTCCAAACCATATTCCCGATTATTTTCAACAACACCCAATCCAAACAAATAATGATTTTTGAAAACCCAAATTTGAATTCAAGCTTTCAAGCTTTTTAATGGCTGTCAATGGTGGATTTGAGAGAAGAAAAGATGAAGAACATATATATGATCGCCAATTTCTGAAAACGATGAAGAACAGAATGTAGCAATTTCGACTTGTTGAATCTCGAAGGTCTGAATTCTACAATTTGAAGAAGAAGGAAGGGAGAAGAGGAAGAAAGGGGAGGGGAAAACGGCTGGTTACAAATGATGGGGAGAGAGAAACGTGGGATATATGGACACCTTTAATTAATGAGTAAAAATATGCCCATTAATTATACCCCTTTAATTAAGGAGTAAAAAATTTCCCATTAATTATAATACTAAATTATTTATGGTATAGATTTGGTAATTTGGTATACTAAATATAATTAAATTAAACCTTAAACATGAATGGTGATAAGGTTTCATATATGGTATAGAAATGTAAAAATTTCAAAGATATTCTTATTAGAAATACATAAATGGTACTACATAAAGCTCCAACTTATGACCAAAGAAGGAAAAATAAATTTAAATTCAATCCACTATTTATCAAAATCTAATGATTTGAATTGATTTCCTTACGAAAGTATGTTGGTGTATAACTTCTAACATTCGAGTGTAGTAAATTTTATTTGACAAAGTTGGAGGAAAAAAATATAATAAGTACATATTTGACTACCCATAAGATTACAATATGAAGTCATCGGGACAAATTACCTGATTTCACGTTCAAAAACCTCCTTTTCCTTTTTTCTGATTTAAAATTTTAATTATTTACACATGTATTGCTATTACAATATTTTATCCGTTTGTAAGATTTCATGGTTAGTTATCAATTGTTGGATAGGCGTTTGAAAGTTATTCAGTTCTCTTTCGGATAGGTTTTTACGTGAAAGTATGATTTTTTTCTATTATGTTTTTGTATTTGATATTTATTTATCTGATGAGTATATTTATTTATTTTTACATTCTTTTCATTATTTCTTAAGCCGAGAGTCTATCGGAAATCACCTCTTTACTTTCTAGAGTAAGGATTGCGTACACACTACCCTCCGTAGACTTGAGGGATTATACTGAGTTTTTTGTTATTGTTATTGTTGTTGTAGATTATTAATGTGCCATGTATTTCATAGTTCTTGCAAAATTATTTATTGCATGATGACATAATCCTATTAAATTATGATCTAAGCTTTAATTATTGATTTAAATTCTATGCTGCTTAGTATTTTTTTTATGTTCGTCTGTAACTTTAATCATATATTTGATTTTTATTTACATATTATTCCTGCCTGGCGCATTTATTGTCCCCCAGCCCCCACTCGTGAGATTATACTTATCACGACCCAAAATTCCTCCGAAGGAGTCGTGATGGCACCTAGTCTCTAAGACTAGGTAGGCCTAACGTTAACAGAAATAGCGACAATATTTACTAACTTCGAACAATTTCGAAATAGAAATATCTAAACAATTTATAATCCCAAAATCGATAGTACAAGTCATAAGTCTTTCTATGAGTGGTTGTACAAAATCAATACATCACTGTTCCAGAACAAAAGAAAACAATGGAAATAGGTACAATAGAAAGTGACTCCGAGACCTGCGAACGCAACAACAGGTTTACCATGAGTGTCCACAACAACGATCCGCACAACTACTAACAATCAAATACCTGAATTTGTACAAAAATATACAAAAGTGTAGTATGAGCACACCACAACGGTGCCCAGTAAGTATCAAGACTAACCTCGGTGGAGTAGTGAGGAGGAACATTCAAGACACCTACTGGTCAAATAGATTGAACAGGATATGAAAATAAACTACCAAGATAAAGATAACAAAGTAATGTCAATAATAGGGAGAGATCAAACTACAAACAGTAGAGACAATAAAAGGAAAACACGGATGGTAACGAAAGATAACCAAGTAAATTAACACCAACATGGCTCGAACACAGACAAGTAAAAAATGTGCTCAAATGAAGAAGGCGATGCTAACTCAATCAATCACACCATTTCTAATACACAATCCCGACCATCTCAATCCTCGGTGTCTCTCATCATAAATCTCAATTTTCAAATCCTTAGCACACATGACACCTTTTGCCCACATATTTCCATCTCACTTTGCACAATAAAATTCACGTACTACCCAGAACATAATGTCCGCAACCAATGCAATTAAGACGCCCAAGGAGTCCCTTTTATATAACATAAAATAAATTTTTACTTTCTAAACCAATTATGAAATCAGCGAGAAAATAAGAAGTTATTTTTTTGAAATCATTTGAATGAAGAAAATACCCTTTTCAAATAAAATACAACATCAAATAAGCTATTGCCTTTAATATAGGATTTATTAAATTAAAACTTAATAGAAATTCCTTTTTAAGTAAGATCAAATCTCAAACGGGTTAAGAAAATTTAATTGAGAAACTAATTGAAATAAATATAACAAATATTGGAATTTCGATTATTGAAATATATATATA
>ML280852.1:28562-39652 GCA_005239495.1 Nicotiana undulata
GGGGGGGGGGGGGGGGGGGGGGTCAGTATTTGCGCTTTTGTTCTTTTTCCCGGCTGCGTAGGAAAGTATTCTTTTCGGTTGCTTATCCTCCGGACGGGGACTCCGTAAAGAAGTGTTTGCACCCGAAATAGACCCGGAGATACATGTTCGAGCAAGTGCCTTCTGAAGCAGCCTCGCTGCATCAGCAGGATCAGCCAAAACGTCCTCCTCGGGGACAGCAACAGAGCCCGCAGGTAAACCTAATTTCGTGAATAAGTTAGAAGGGTTCAACCAAGTTCTCCATATACAAAAAATGGAAGCAGTGTAAACTAAAAGTACCATGATTTTGGCCTTCCACCCGTATTTAATGGCCAGTTCTTTCCACAAATGAGTTTCGGGTGTCATGACGTCCAAGCTCTTCTGCACCCACCGGTTCAAACCTTCCACCACCTGTGTGATCCATCGAGTTGCTGAAACATGCGAAGGGTGAAAAGTTCATACGGCCGCAAAAGAATATATAGTAAAAAGAATACTAAACAAAGATCTTATGAGTGTGGTTCCAAGTGACCGAAATGATGAAGCCGATGCCGGAATGATTTTATTGGTAGCGACTACAACGAAGAATTCCATCCACCAGGGTAGTTGTCATCTTCCATGCTAGACAGCAAAGCATGGTGGCCACGCTTGCAGTGTTTAATCATTCCCCCGCGAAAGATTTTGCGAGAATAGAGATTCATCATATGAGCTAAGGTTAGCTCCTCTCCAACTTCCTGGCACAAACGTTGAAGGCAGGAAATCGTCCTCCACACTCTAAGACTTACCTGTGCCAAACACACCTGATAGCGACGGCAAAACTCCGCAATCACAGAATCAAGCTCTCCACTCAAAGAAAACGCATTCAAAGTAAAGGGATACGTGAAAAAGTATGTAAAACCTTCCTGGGGAAGGGTCACTCGCTCCGATAGATCATGAGCAATGATATCCAACTCATGGCGGCAACAGTCTTCCTTCATAGCAGGAATACTGGAAGGACGAATGGAAGTTGGGTACCTACTAACAACCCATGTATGAAGATTAGTAGTAAGGAATTTCTCTTCAAAGTCCTTTGTGGTACTAAGTCTTCTTGGAATGATGGAACCCACCGTTGGAGGAGCAGAGTCCTCGGCTTTTTTCTTGTTCTTTGAAGAACCAACACGCTTGGAGGAAGAAACCATTGAATAAGAAGAAGGAATTTTTTGTGTGTTTGAACTTTGAAGAGAATTAGAGAAAGGATGGAAAACAAAGATGCAAATCAGAAGCTTGAGAAATTATGAAGCGCAAAGGAAAAAAATGATGCGTATTAGTAAAATTTTGGCGGCTAAATTCATGGCCATAATTACCTCGATAATTGGCAAAAGTTGTGTTGAATCATGTGATGACACGTGTTCAGGGCATAAAATGCGGAGAGACCTGCGTCTAAAACTGTCAGAAGCCTTCAGAGGGAGTTATAGTAATTCTCGCCTAAAGAGTGTTTCTACCAACTTCTCGGTAACACGTAGTGATGTCACTAGAAAGTAAGAGACTATCTGTATAGGGTAAAATATGATATGACGTGTGGTCGTCTAAAGGAAAGACACAAGAGACCCAAGACGGGGATGGCCGAAGACCGAAAGGAGTCATTCCACTTGTCACCGGAAGGGATAACGTTCACAAAAGGTGTAATAAATGCTCTGCGCCCGGTAGCATTTAATAGGGAATATTTTGCAACATTAAGAGCGACAGTCCATTGTAGAGAATTTGGCATTTATATTCACCATGACATCTTCATCAGTGACCCTCATAATTGACATTAAAGGAGGGCACTCCTTCTCTAAATATAGCTATAAATAGTGAGCCCAATTATCATTGTAAAGGGCATGAATTTTCTGGCTAAAACTTACACTACATTCTGTACAAAGCTTAATACAATCTCACTTTCTTGCTTTTTGATCTCAACATTGTTGTGCCTGAAAACCTTGTTCCCCAAACTGTCATCTGTTGTTTCATCTACGTTTTAAGGCTACATTTCTTCAATTATTGCATTATTTCAGGATCAAATTAGTTCACTTATCTAGAAACCACGTATAAATTCAATTGTACCATTTTACAAGTAAATAATATCAATGCTAAATTGATAAGGAAAAGAATACAAAATCGGGATGAAACATCTGTAGTCAAACACATTGTTCTTGCACATATATTTACTTGATGCGAGGCACACGTGCAACCCACCTACACTAAGTAAGTGCAATAAAATAATATTTATAAACTAATATAAACTTGTGATATGACAAAGGAAATCCCGTACTCCAAGTTGGAATGGCGTTGATTAGTGGTGTTCATGGTTCGGTTTGGATCGCTTTTTTCCTAAAAAGAAATCAAACCAAGTAAGTCTGTTTTTCAAATATTAAACCAAACCAAACCAATTAAGTCAGTTTTTTCTCGATTCGGTTTATGTTGGTTTTTCGTTTTTTCCGGTTATTTGTCGGTTTTTTCTTAAATATAAGACATACACTACCAAACACATTTTCCGACGACCACAATTTCAACGTGACACTATCAAATCAATTTCCCTTTGAGAAATCTATTATTTACTAAAATATATTAGTGATAATTGAATCAAATAGTGATGAATAATTAAAGGACTCAATTAATTTTTTTTTTTTATACATGAAATGGATTCTTACACTTAACAAAAGAAAACTACCAATCAAACTAGAATATAAAGGTAAAGAATTGTACTAAAAGTGCAAACGATTAACATTCACCATAAAATATTTGAAACTTTATATAAAAATATACATATATATAGGTGTAATAATAAATTTGAAATAGCTACCTATAGTCGGTTTCGTTCGATTATTTTTTATTAAAACCAAAACCAAACCAAATTTGATAGATTTTTAAAATTCCAAACCAAAATCAAACCAAACCAAAAAGTATTGATTTTTTGGTCGGTTTAGTTTGGTTTTCGGTTTGATTCGGTTTTTCGGGTTTTTATGAACACCCCTAGCGTTGATAATCAGTTTGTGGTTTTGAATGAAAATAGTAGAGATTGTTTCGGGCTGCGGGACCAAAGGCCCATTTATAAAATTACCAACGAGAAACTTATACAAATGTCCCAAATAAGTTTTAATAACCAACTTCTAGCCATTAGTCATAAACTTACCAAAATTAGTCAAGCACATATAAAAATTGAAAAATCAAATAAATAAGGTTCTCTCAAAGAATCACATGTAAAAATCTCCTTCCATATTTTTAAGCGTGATTAACAACATTAGATGCAAGACGGAAAGGAAATTTCATGGGTGAGGTAGCAAATAAGATGATGAAATATAAAAAAATATACAATATTCCAAAAATCTAAGCAAAAAAGAAACTTTTTCAATGGGTATAGTTGAAATTCATTGAAAATATATAGATAAGTCAATATACAAAATTTGAGGAAGATTGGAGGTGATTTGGACTGGTTTTGTATCAAAATTCGTAATTAATCAAGTTCAAAAAATTCTTCTGCGACACTTGTATCAAACATGAATCTCACACACAGATATACATGGATATACATGTGATACATAATTGATACAAATATGATACATATGTGATACACAAATGATATACAGTGTGATACACAAATCATTTTTTTTTCATGTTCAGTTTTTACTTCGAATTTTCAATTCAAACCACCTCAAAACTTTCAAATCATCCGAAAACTGATATTCAAGCTCCATAAGATGTACTCAATATATTCTAAAAACACCCACTCAAAAAAAAAAAAAAAAATTGTCCTTTTTTTGCTACAAATAACTAATTGGCTAATATTAGTAAATTTTTTCTGAATTGACCAATTTTTATAATGAGCTACTTATAAATGGACATAGTTGGTAATTCCTCATTACCAACTGGAGGCTCATCCAGAGGGCCGAGTTTCAAATCTCATAAACTAACAATAGCTTGTGGATGTATAATTCATGTAATATATATATATATATATATATATATATATATATTACATGAATTATACATCCACAAGCTATTGTTAGTTTATGAGATTTGAAACTCGGCCCTCTGGATGAGCCTCCAGTTGGTAATGAGGAATTACCAACTATGTCCATTTATAAGTAGCTCATTATAAAAATTGGTCAATTCAGAAAAAATTTACTAATATTAGCCAATTAGTTATTTGTAGCAAAAAAAGGACAATTTTTTTTTTTTNCCTTAGTTTATGACTGTGAATATATATAACTGTGAATAATCAATGTATAATTTATCTATACCGACTAGAAAAAGTAAACATAAAATCTGACTGGCTATTTGCATAACAATCCCTTGTAGGCTTACATTTCAGGTTAGTCGATATGGCCCAATAAAATTTTGGGAATTTGCCTTAGTTTATGACTGTGAATATATATAACTGTGAATAATCAATGTATAATTTATCTATACCGACTAGAAAAAGTAAACATAAAATCTGACTGGCTATTTGCATAACAATCCCTTGTAGGCTTACATTTCAGGTTAGTCGATATGGCCCAATAAAATTTTGGGAATTTGACATTGTGTAGCCGCTCTCACAATAATAGTATACGAAATACAGAATCTCTCTCTTTCTATATATATATAGAGAGAGTTAGAGAGAGAGAGATTCTGTATTTCGTATACAAAAATTATACAAATTTATTACTCTTTTCGGCTATTGAATGTAAATAGTATGGCGCGGACTAAAAATAAAGAAAGCCCAAAAATCTTCACAAGTCGGCTGATTTACATAAAATGTCCCCTTTTTAGGCCAGTGTTTAGATTTCATACCTATTTCTAAAAGTTGTACAAATATAATTCATGTGGAATTTTCTCTTCCGGATAATGTTAGACTTGGGTCTAATGTTTGTTCGCATAAGATTAGACTATGGTCTAAAGTTTGCAATACAAAAATAATGTTTTTGGTTTGCTGAAAAAGAATCTTAAGGTTGTGGTCTGATAGAACCATCATTTGCAAGAAAAATAAAAAAGGGACAATCAAGAAATTCAAAAATAGTGAGATATATAAGTGGTCATTCAAAAATAGCCACACTTTCAAGAGTAATCGAAATTTAACCATTTTTTTATGTAAAGATAAATTTAGATGAAAACACTGTCCAAAATCCGAAAAATACTCCAGTCTATTATGCTGGGGTTCCAGCATAAGTATACTAGAACTACAACATATTATACTGGAGTTCCAGCATAATATACTGAAGTTCTAACAAAGTATACCGGTCCAGTATAATATGCTGGAAGTTCATACACATGTGCACCGAACTTCATTATATTATTCTGGACCGGTCTCTGTTGCAGCAAAATAGTGGTTATTTTTCAATGACTTGGCAAACGCTGACTATTTTTGAATGACCAATCCGAAAACTAGCTAGCCCGTACTATTTTTACGATTATTTGTACTATACGGCTTTTTGGGCCATTTTTATATTTTGGTTGTCTCGCTAAACTCAGTAAGTTAAATTGCGTCTATTAACTTACTGAGCAACGGAGACAAACTTCAAATAATGATTTTTTTTCTTTTTGCAGACAAATTTTAACCCACAGAGCAACGGAGACAAACTTCAAATAATGACCGTAAAAAAGGTCAAATAGTGATAATGTACCTTCAAAGGAAGAGAGCAGGAGTGTAATTATTCAAAGTTATTCTTTCTCTTTTCTGGAAAAAAGATCTTTAGAAACTGCTTTCTGCCTAATTTCTTTAGACTTTCAAAATTTGAATTACTTGTTGAGCTGCGTAAAATCTGGTTTTAAAATGACAAACAAATCTCCCAGTTTGCCTAAAACAAATCTCATTGAAGTGTGAATCTGATCCTAAAATTGTATGTTGACATGGATATTTCTGAGCATCGGAATAAGTCTAGGATTGAGAAAAATTCTCAAAATTCCAGAGACAACCAATAAGAGTAAACGAAATCAATTGCTGAGCGTGAGCTTAAATCTTTAATTTATTCACAAAGAAGCTTCGAATAACGTTTTGAACTTGAAAGCTACATGTGTTGAGTTGAAAACTCAAGAATCGACTGCTTCAAGTCAAATGAAAGCTAAATGTTTAGGCTTTGGGTTTAAACATTAATTGGTGCATGGGCTGACAAATGGCATCTTTGTTAATTTGGGCTTTACAAGTATCAAATTCTTCTTCAAAGAATTGAAGGGTCAAATCCTTTTCAAGCTAAGGGAATGTCAAACAAGACACTTGTTGATATCACTTTCTTGCATCTCCAACTGTCTAAACGCCAAATTGACATCACCCACATGGTATTTCATCTGGTAGTTAATCTACTTTTATACACTTTTGCGGTTATTGAATATAAATAGTTTCGATCACAAAGTCATTTTAATCCTAATTCAAACTCAAAAGCAGCCCACAGATGAAAAGTATTCGATCAGGGGCACTAAAAAATTACTGCATACTGCTCCCTCACGAAAGATTGAGGTAATTCATAATTGTAACGGTTCAACCTCATGATTACAAGCTAAAGTTTAGCTATAGGATTCTGTAATTTTCAGATAATCAAAGTTTTTACGTGCTTTAATTATTTCTTCTATCCATTCTTTTCATCTTTATTTTATTCCCTTTTGCTCCCTACTATTATCTTCAAATCCACATCTTTTTCGTGGATCCCTAATCATGAAGCATCGTGGGCTGAATGAATATCAAATGGATATGGTTGGTCCCTTAGCTTGCACAAAAACAAGAATATGTTCCTTTTATTTCTGCTCAGCATAATATTGATTCTTGATGTCAAACAAATTCCAAAAAAAAGCAGAAAAAAGAATGCCATACTTGTGGAAAATACTCTTTCAAAGTCAAGTGTTTTATGTTGTTGACGCCTATATATAGTAAGTTATGGATGAGGCATTGGCATCATCAATCAGAAAGTAGAATGTCAAAATAAAGGAAGAGAGGCCTTGTATGAAAATAAAGAGCCTACTTTGATAGCCAAGGATGACTTGCCTAAAACCTTAATTTATGTAGGGTTTTAAGCTTCAAATTAAAAGGCTTATGATCCTACAAAATGGTATTATAGGCATCATCCGAGGCTTTCTAAGAGGCACTTATTTTTCATGCAAGACCTTCTCTTCCACAAATATGGTGTAAAAAGATCAAAAGAGAAGACTAGTAAAGAGAGATCTTGTGTGAAGATAAAGAATCTGCGTTGTAGCCAAGGATGACCTGCCCAAACTCATATTGTGGATATATTTTAGAAAGCCAGCTATTAGTTTTAGAGTACGTGCTTTGGGCAGTTGTCCGCGGTTACCAACACAGGTTCTTTTTTTTGTCATGCAAGTCCTTCTCTTAAGTGAAAGAGGCAAAACTTTATTATTATTATTGCATTTCCCCTCAAATCAGTATAATGAAAAATTATGTTATTTTTTATATTTATACCTAATATTTTTATTTTGTATACTATCTATATAAATATATTTAATAATAATTTCAGTAAATGGGTGTCACGTGACACCGCTTGCCGACAGGTGTATCCGCCGTTGCTGTATACATAGTGAGAAATTCTGAGCCAAATGAACATCCGCTTTTTCCAGGGGGGGAAGAGAAGAGCTCTAGGTCTATTGATGCAAGCATATCCCCGTATTTAATTTGATGATATGAAGATCAAATACAATGCAAGGAAGATAAGTTTTGGTAACAGGCCGCACCTCTTATATGAAGATAATAAAGGGCTTGTCATGCATGCCGAGGATCATGACTTGCCTAATAAAGTCTGATCTTTCCTCTTAGAATATCCCTTGAATAAGCGGATGAACCACTTGAGCCTCCTATTTCACTGAATCCGCTCCCATCTCTACAGAGCCCCGAATTTCATTTCGCACCGGAAACTATTCTAGGAGAAGTTCGAATCCGTTCCGTTCGGATATTGATTGGTCTTGGGTTGACATGGGTTACGCGTTACTGGTTCCCGGAAGATTTAATATCTCCATTAGCTAAACCCTTTCTTACCCTGCCTTTGGATTCGTATTTTGTTCGTACACAATCAACGGAGGCCTTCCCGACATATGTTGCAACGTCTCCAATAGTGGTTTTGACGGGGGCGTGCATAATTTGGTAAATACCGAATTATCATATCGAAATCGAAATTTTTGGTATTTGATATTTGGTATGATATTTGGTTTAAATTTTCAAAATATTTGGTATTAAGTATGGTATTTGGTATTTGAAAATAAAATACCGAAATACCGTACTGAAATACATACTAAATTACCTAATATAAAAATTATATATAGCATAAATATAAAAATTATAAAACTTTACTTCCTTTAATTCTTAGTTTTCTTTTATAAATATTTTCCACCTTTTATTTTCACCATACATACCTTTACCCCCATTTTTTTGGTTACCTGCTTACACCCAGTTGTTTCCCCCTTTTAGCCCTAGTTTGGATGGTTGTTTCACATCGTTTCATAATGTATCGTACCGTGTTGTATTGTACTGTATCATTTGATGAATACAATGTTGGATAAATTATATCGTTTGCCGTTGTTTCATGATATCATGCACCAGCAATATGAAAATTTTACAATATTATATAAAGAAAAATTATGATACGAAATAAATTTAATATATGAAAAGGTAGAGTAAATGATAAAATAAAATTATTTAATAATAGTGAAGGGTGAGATGAGATAGAAAGACAAGATAACGACGCAACCACACCAAATCGGTCGTTACATAAAGTGGCACATTTCGTCGTTACGTAACGACGAATTTAACGATACGATACAATAAAATTTAAGTAACAACCAAAACAAACATCATATTTAAAGTAACAATACGATACAATATAATGGGTAACGACCATCCAAACAAGCTGTTAGTTTTAGGTTTAGAATCCACCATTTTTAAATCTTACTTCAACTTAGATAGACCATAGACAAACCTTACTTCTAGTATTGTTACATTCATAAGATTAATTTTATTGGCTAGTTATAATATAATTTTTCTAGCTAGTTAAGATATTTTTCTCCCCTAAATATTACGTTCAAAAAGTTGCTTTAGAGCCGAACAAACCGAAGTTATCGTACCGAATAAACCGAAACCGTAAGGCGAAAAATTGAACCATACCGAATTTAATTAGGTACGGTATTGGTATAGCATTTTAGAAAATAGAATACTGAAAGAACCATACTGAATTGTCTAAATACCGTACTGTACCGACCGATGAAACCCATAGTTTTGATAGTATATATATTTTTACATTATATATTATTATATTTTAATATATTAGTCTTAAGATATACGCGTTGTCGATGTACCTCGTATCAATAAATTATAAATATTTTCTTCTAAAAAGGTCTATATAAATAAATTCATAAGATGTGTTGCATTATAATTAAAATTTAATAAAATATTGCAATTCCTGAATGATGAAGGTTAAATAGATTTAAGGGTTAGATCATCTAATGCTTGATATTCCTCCGGCTAGTACTTGCTTCATTAAAAATAAAAAGTTAAAGAATGACGTTAATTTGATTAAAAGGTAAAACATCATCACTTGTAGGGATATTCAAAATTGAACCGAATCGAACTGATGACTTATTGGCTTATTGGTACCAGATTATTGGGGTAATGGACGGTGAACAGACTAAAATTTTATAATTAATGACTTAATGGTTTGGGGGCGGATTACTCAATTTTCTTACCGGACCGTTAACGCGTTAAGAATTTTTATATTTACACTTTCCTATGAATCTTGAAGTAGCAAGAATTCCAAAGACTCGATGTTCTATTCTAATTTATAACTTTTCCACCCCAATTTTCAATTCTATCCAGCTCATCAGGTTTGTTAGGATGCGTACAGGAAGTCAGTTAATAAGATCTCCCATAAAAAAGAATTCAATTTCAATATTATACCAATATTTTATTTGGTTTAGCCGATAAATCGCCCGGTAATCATTAATTCGATACCAATCTGCCCATTGTCTTATTGGATGGCTAGCGAATTATTATATTTATAATTTGATAACCGATAAACCGAACGATAACGCGTGTAATTATCAGCCCGATCCACCCGATAAGCACCCTAGGTGCGTTGCGTTCATGTGTATTTCATGTTAATTATTACACTTTTGTGTAGCTTACCAACAATTAAAAATTATAAATTTTGTATAACATCTTACTCATCTTACTCTATTATTATAGAGTTACTAGAAAGTGAACAGCTAGCAGATTCTGCAATCAGACTGATCTCATTTAGGACCTTCTCATTGTAGAGACAGTTCTCAATTATAATTAAAACTGGTTAATCTTCCTGCGCTTCGCGCAGTCGAAAAACTCATTTTATAAATCTAGTGGATATAACAAAAAATTATTTTATATTATGAAAAATTAAAAAAAATTATATCTATAAGACAAACATATAAAAAAAATAGAATACATATTTAAATATGAAATTAACAAAAACATTTTATAATAAAATACATATTAAAACAAAAGCATCACATACGTTTTTGAAAAATTATAATGGCAGAGTCTTGTCCCTAAAACTTTATATCTAAACTAATCAGTTTCTTATTTAAATTAATAAAGTTTCACGTGCAATAAATTCTATCATTCCAATGCGATAATCTTTTTACTCTCAACAGTAACTAAGTTACATGAATCAATAGTGAATTACAGGAGTTGGGTGACATAACTGCAAGATGGAGTGTTGGACTATTTTCATATGTTTGCTGCTCCAACAAAAAGAAAGTTAAAGGAAACTCAATAAACATATTAAAGAAATAAAGAATCAACGTAACATAATAATATTCTCAACGTAAAGGTAATAAGTAATAACTATTAATTTATAGGATGGAGAGGAAAAGATCTAATTATAAGATAGAGAAGTAATTAACCAAAATTCAAAGAAAATAAACAGCTAGAAATTGATAAATATATAAAACATACTCCATTGGGCTGAAAAATAATGAATGATAACAGCTGAAACTACAAAATAGTAATTAAAACGTGTGCTACATCCTACAACCAATCTACAAGTCATAACAATAATATGTGTTCTGAATTTATAATGTATAATGGAGCAAGTACCCCCCCCCCCCCC
>ML280852.1:39809-73579 GCA_005239495.1 Nicotiana undulata
ACCCCCCCCCCCCCCCCAAAAAAAAAGAATATTTATCTCAAACTTTGTATTCTTCACAAGAAAAAAACCTTATCCCCCTTCAACGTTACACTAAACATACATAATATCATAAAATAAACAAAATATATATATAAAATCTTGTGTCAACAATAAAATATGGAATCTGAATCAGACAGTAGAAATTAACAAACATTTAACAAATGATTCTTTATAATAAAAAATATGTTTGTTCTTCTTCAGGAGTGGGGCGATGAGACATGTAATAGTAATTCAATTCACAAGAGGTTTAAAATAAAATAAAAAAGAAGAAATGTTTTATCAAAATAATTAATTTTGGAAAGAAAAAAAATAATCTCACAGCAACATCCAAACTTGCTATCAAAATTTTATATCCTTATTAGAAAGTGCTTCGATCCCCGTAGATAAAAGTTGAAAGCATCAACATATTTGTCAGTCATGTCAAGTAATTTACTGAAGTCAAAATCAGAATAAAATTTCATCCCCAAGGACTGAACAAATGAAAATTATAACCCAATTAATTTAGTGCAAGAAATTTCGCATCACAAGAACGAAAACACACTAAATAACACAATATGAAATTTGTTAAGTAAAGAAGAAATTTTGATGTACACAAAGAGCACAATATGAATCTTCATCGTCCTCCTCGGTTTAACTCCCAAATTATGCATTGAGTTCTCTTGAAGATCAATTCCAAGTTTAAATGAATTCTTGTTTGTTGAGTGTAAGTGTGTTATTTGTGCTGAGCTTTACCACACACAAAAAAAAGAAAAATGAAAATGAAGCGAAAGATGGGGTTTAAAGAGGAAGAGTGCAGTATTGCAATTCTTGATACTTTAATTTAATTGCTACTTGTAACTGAAAGCTAGTATTTATTTCTAATCTAATTATCACCATTATTTTCATTAATTAAGAGTTGCATTCTTACACATTAACAATTGCAACCGACACATTCCTTCTTGGATATTTAAGTTGAATAAAGCAGTTTTTTTACAACAAAATAGGAGGAAAAAAGCAAAAAAGATAAATCACATCTCTGGTCTAGGAACTTATATTTTTCCCAGCTTTATATTGATATACAGATATAGATTTCTAACTAGATTTATTATTCTTTGATTATTTATTTTTTATGCTACTTTTATTTTTAGGTTATGACACGCAATTACTGTTATTAGCAAAAGATTTTAAAAAGACAAAAATACTTGAAAAGAAATAAGAATAATTATTTTAAAATAAATGTGAAATGCCACATGAATATTCCTTTTGGCCTAATATCCCACAAAAAAGAAAGGTTCCACACATTATAAAGAGTGAGGCCGTTTGATATTGCATGGGGTTTTCAGATAAATAATGTTATAATTCAAGGGGTAATAGCAACACCTCGTAGTTTATAGTGTTTAAACTAATAAAATATGGATAATTTTTAGGTTTTTTAGGTATTAGTCTATAAATTAAGGACCCTTGCATAATATTCCCTAACTTATAACAATCGAACTTTGCCGCCAAGTAAACCATTTACAAATCTCTTTTCCATCTGCCAAAAATCTTTCTACTCTCTCTTCCCATACCTATTTATTTGTCATGTGCATCGTAGGCGTTGCCCAGTCGACCATCAACACAGAGTTAAATGCGAACCAGATGATTTTCCTAAAACCTGACCAGTCGTTTTGCGTATTAGGGCTCCGATTCCCTAAATGAGATTTCCTATAGCGGCTTCGTGCGATTCATGACTTGCGGGGATGAGTGGTTCGGGATTTGGAAGTGTTTACAGTGCTATAAGAACACTTGGTTCCTTAAGGTTGGCCTTTTGGCCAAGTTTGACTTCTGTCAACATTTTGAGCAAACGACCTCAGAATCGAGTTCCGACAGTTCCATTAGCTTCGTATGATGATTTCGGACTTGGGTGTATGTTCGGAACGGGTTTTCGATGACCCGGGAGCATTTCGGCGCCCAATATAGAAATAAGGATTTCCTTAAGTTTGAAATTTGGTTTGGAACGCGATTTTATGTTATCGAGATCCGAACGGAATTCCGAGACCGGGAATAGTTCCGCTATGTCATTCACAACTTGCCTGCAAAATTTGGTGTCATTCCGAGTAGCATAGGATGGTTCGGCGCATTGTTATAGAAATCAAGAACTTGAAGTTCTTAAGTTATGATTCTAGAGGTTTTGGGGTATGATTTTGAGTGTTAGCGTTGTTTTGAGTGTTCTGAAGGCTCGAGCGAGTCTGTATTATTATTTGGGACTTGTTGGTATATTTGGACGGGGGCTCGGGTGGGCCCTAGTGCCTCTCGGGCACCAAACGGGGCTAAAAAACCAGCTGATGCAATTGCTGGTGCACCTGATCTAGTGTGACCGCAGGTGCGGTTGCCCAGTCGCAGGTGCGGGACCGCTCCTGCGTCTCAAGCATCGCAGGTGCGGCCCCAGGTGAGGCCCTCCTTTCTCGTAGGTGCGGACAATGGTCCGCAGGAGCGAAGCCGCAGGTGCGACCCCAGCCCCACTCGTCCAGCTCCGCAGGTGCGAGCTTTGCATTTTCTGGACAATTTTGGAATAATTTACTAAAGCTGTATGTTCATATTCTTATATATCTGTATATTTTGAGCATCTGCATCGAAACAAGTTAGAATTGAGAAACATTCCCAATTGGTTAGCAACTTCAAATTCCATGGGAAAACCAATAATTGAGCGAAATTCCAGTTGCTGCCCATTAGCTTACTTCTTTTTTCACGAAGTGGAATAACGTTTTGAACTTCGAAAGCTACATGTTTTCATGAGCATGAAATTTTATTTTGTATCTTTACATTCCATGCCATGCCATGATGTCTCAATTACTTTCTCATAGTTTGGCGTGTACTCTCTGAAACTAAAGAAAAAAGCAACAAAAAGAAATTATTTCGGCGTGACTACAAAATAATATTTAGGCAAATACTGAAGTAGAAATCAAATCAAGTGAGCACACGAAAGATCAATATGTGCAAGGGAAAAATTCTGACCAGCATTCTTCAAACTTCTGATCGGAAATTACTTTCCCGGACTTTTTCTTTTTATCAAAGTCAAAATTTAAACGACAGCACCAAATAATCCTTTTTGTGTTACTCTCCCGTCAACAAAATTAATAGTGCCATACAAATAGTGGCATTTGCATCTATATTCGTTTTTTGTGTCACGTTTTAAGTTATACCCGCTTTGTAAAATTTTTTTATAAGTGTACCCACTTTTCGCATAAACTTCAGGCATACGGGCCTGAAGTAGCAAAGACAATCACAAAAATTTCAGCATTCTAGGAGTCGGGCCTGAAGTTGTTTGTAATTGCTGAACTTAAGCATTCTACTAGCTGAAATTTTGTTCTCTATTTGTTGTACTTAAGCATGTTTTAGCTGAAGTTTTGTCCTGAATTCAATAGTATTTCGTAAAGTTTTTTCAAAAACTTCAGCATAAAATGCTGGAGTTATTTAGTTCATTTATAAAAATTTCAGCACTAAATAAGCTGAAGTTTGTCCTGGATTCATTAGTTTTGTCATAAAGCTTTTCAAAAACTTTAGCAAAAGCTGAAAAAGTTATTTAGTTCATTTGTAAAAACTTCAGCACTAAATAAGCTGAAGTTTCAACCTGGATTCATTAGTTTTATCATAAAGCTTTTTCAAAAACTTCAGCGGAAGATGCTGAAATTATTTAGTTCTTTTGTAAAAGCTTCAGCACTAAATAAACCGAAGTTTAGTTTTGTCATAAAACTTTTTCAAAAACTTCAGCATCTTAGTTCATTTTTAAAAATTTCAGCACTAAATAAGCTTAAGTTTTACACAGTAACCGGGTATAGGTTAAATAATTAAGGTATAAGTTAAATAATTTCAAAAATATAAGTATAGATTAAATGGGGGCGACCAAATAAGTGTCCCGCGCAATTTTTACATAATTGTGCAAATTGACTGTTTATATTATTTGGGCTCAAATTATATAGTGGGCTTTTTTGGATTATAAAATAAAATTACTAATTAAGGTAGGGACAGCCTATTTATGACGTTAACCTCTTTTACCGTGCCCTAATGTATTTTCTATCTCCCCCTTCTTTGAAAACATTTCCTAATGGCGACAGCAGCATTGACAATCTTGGCCGTCCTAGCTCTAGCTCTGTTTGCAGTTTCCTCTTTAACGGCGGCGTCGGAAACTCCATTTGTAGTGGCACACAAGAAGGCATCTGTCGTTAAGCTCAAGTCCGGTTCCGAACGTGTCTCCGTTTCCATTGACGTCTATAACCATGGATCTCTGTTAGTACTTCTTGCTCTTTTATTTTACCGCTTTATGTAATCTTATACTCAAATCAGAAAAGCGCAAAATGTATGTTTCTGTCTGTGTATGCATGTGTGTTGAACAATCTGATTCCTTTCTTTCTGAAATTTTGTTTATATTAGAATGGATTGTACACGTGTAAGATAAGTCTGAATTGAATGGGGGAATTTGGGATCAGTTCAATTTTTCTTTTTAATTTAAAGTCAGTAACAGTTTAATTACTCAGCTCGACCCTTTAGTGCCAAAAAAAAAACCGGCAATTTGGTGGTATATTTTTCTCATAGAACAATAGTTAAAATTGGACATGGTATGATTTAAAACATTTTAATAGGAAATGTATTTTGTGGAAATATTTTATCTTTAGAAATCATTTCTAGATGGTTCTTAATGTTTGGAGGGTATAAAAATAGGTGGCATATACAGGGTAGGTGGATGATATGTTACGAGACTTGTGCTGCATTTTACATATAAGCGATGGGTGAAGAAAGTGACATGAAGTAAGAACCGGAAACAACAACAACAACTACCCAGTAAAGTCCCACAGAGTGGGGTCTGGGGAGGGTGATGCGTACGCAGACCTTACCCCTATCCCGATAGGGGCAGAGAGGCTGTTTCCAATAGACCCTCGGATCAAGAAGACGGAGATGAAAACAGGAAAAGACAATCCATCTGGAAACTTCAAAGAAAATCATGTCATGTTTACTACTCTTTATATATACTTAAAGATTGTCACTGTCATACGGATGGCTCTGGTAATTTGCGTCCTTAATAGTGAAATTACTATGATAGTTTTTTCACTATGATGGAGTTCATAGTGGCTTCTGCATCTTCTTCTCTTCGATCTTTCTTTCTAGTCTTGCTTGGGAATTTGAGTTGTGACCCTTCTGACAATTCATAAAATATTAGGAATATTCTCCAATCCCCACTTGTGGATTCCACTGGGTTGTTGGTGTTGTTGTAGTATTAGGAATATTCTCCAATGGGAAAATATTTATATCATTTTATGCTAAATTCTTTGATCTATCTTAATTTGCATAAGTTAATCGCCATAATTCATATTGTTCTCCTATTTGAATCCGAAACATGGATGGCATGTTAATCTACAAATTTGATTTGCACCTGCGTTGGCTGTTGTATCAACGTACCACAAGGGTGTTTTTATTTGTGATATAGTAAACGGAAAAGGGTCAGCTTAGATTTGTTCTAATATTGCCCCCCATCCACCTATTGGGCTAAATATATCCTTTCCGTTAAGGTTTTGGCTCACACATGCCCTTTAAGTTAACGGCCCATTTCAGATTTTAAATCAAAATTATTTTTAACGACTGACATTATCCTATTTGTTGATTTAAAGCTCACCCCAAATATGTCCAACCCACCCACCCGATTGAGCCCTACCTGACCCAACTCCTACAGTACCCATTAAACCCTCTAACCCATCCGCCAAATACGACTGAAGCTCCCCATACGACTGACCGAAAAAACTCCCCCAAACCTAATGCGACGATAGCGATGGCTGCTCGCTGCAACTTGTTTTCGAAATATTCTTTTATGCTTTTAATATTACTAAACAATGACATTAAAATCTTTATTCAAGAAAAGCAGTAAAATCTTACTTTGAATAGAGAAGAGACTTCAAAAATTGATCTTTAACTTGAATCTTTCGAAAACGAGTTGCAGCGAGCAGCCATCGCTATCGTCGCATCAGGTTTGGGGGAGTTTTTTCGATCAGTCGTATTTGGGTTAGAGGGTTTAGTGGGTAATGTAGAAGTTGGGTCGGGTCATGGTCAAACGGGTGGGTGGGTTGGACATATTTGGAGTGGATTTTAAATCAACCAATAGGATAATACCACATGATTAAAAATAATTTTGATTTAAAATCTGAAATGGAATGTTAACTTAAAGGGTATGTATGAGCCAAAACCTCAACGGGAAGGATATATTTAGCCCAATAGATGGATGTGGGCAATATTAGAACAAATCTAATAGTTCAAGGGCAAAGCTGACCCTTTTCCGTATAGTAAAGGTACATACTGCACACCTGTTTACTTGAGTGGGAGTGCACATCACTACGAGTTCCTGCTTTCACCCTTCATGTGGAAGGATGATAAAAGTTCAATCTATCTGAAAAGACTTTGTTTATCTTTTGTGAACTTGTGCAGTGCTATATATGATGTAAGTCTTACTGATGATAGCTGGTCTCCGGAAATATTTGATTTTGTGGCTGGAAACAACTCTCAGTCATGGGAAAGACTTGATGCGTAAGTTAAATCTTTTGCACATTCAAACTTGTATTCACTTCCTATTACTTGAGGCTTAAGCCTCTCCAAATTTTCCTCTAGTTGTTTGTTTCATTTAGTACCATTCTTTTGCTGTATGTGATTGGCAGTGGCTCTCATGTTTCACACTCTTTTGAGTTGGAGTCAAAAGTGAAAACAACTTACTATAGCGCGCCTGCTGCCATAACATTCCGTATCCCTACGAGTTCAAAACTACAGGTTTGATTAATGAAAATCTGTTAGGAGAGACGTATTGGTTGCCATCAGCTTTTATTTCTCAACTTCTACTTTTGCCATGAATTGACCATTTGCAGGAAGCATATTCTACCCCTATTCCGCCACTAGAAACCTTTGCTGAAAAAGCTGTTGCCTATAAATTTGACGCGGTAACTTTTGTCCTCCTTGCACAAGCATGAAATATGGTTTCCTTCTAATTGTTCTGTAAATATTTCCTGCTGTTCTGACTTCTGACTCATTGTCTCTTCTTTTACCAATCTGGCTGGTTTGGACTGGCTGCACACACTCAGGCAAAGGTAACTTGAGACCTCTTCTTTATTATATACCATTTCTCCACTGCTCAAATTCTCTAAATTTCACTTGCCACAAAGTGGAAAAATCAAGAGGGGTTATTGGAGATGCCTTTCTGTTAATTTGTATGGGGAAGTTGTTTCAGGAAATGTAGGAGCTATTTCCTATTTGGAATAGTTGTAAAGCATACTTGCTATGGTGAAGTATAATTGCTACTTGTATTATATATACTCTCATAACCTGTAGTGATAGAGCTAAGTTAGTATCTTCTAAAAAGAATAAAAAAAAAAAGGTTAGTATCTTCTTTGCCAAGGTGATGCGAAAATCTGCTTATAATACTTGGTTGTCTTTGTGCAGAAGCTGCTCGCAACATATGGATCCCATGTTTCTGTAGTTCTCGTCGTCCTATTGTTCGTGAGAGTTATTTCTACTCCATCATCAAAGTCGAGCGCTGGGAACTCAAAGAAAAAGCACTAATATCCATTCTGTTACAAAGGGAAAGCCCCATATAGAAATTGGCTTTTAAGCCAGTCAAAGGAAATATCTCAGCTAGGATACACATCTCAAACCGTAAAGAGTGCAAATCCGTGTAACTGCATTTTGATGAACTGAAAATATATCGTATGAGTCCTGCTAGAGCTGCCTGCAAGAATTTTATGAGTAACAAACAACTACTGTAGTACGACTTCTCTTTGCAACTTTGGAGATGCTGACATTGTCCAATTATTAATAACCCATTTATACCAATTCCAACTAATTGAGATGCTAACTAGTTAGGCGTATAAATTAATAGACGTTCATAACTCATATACTCGAAGATGGGTAGTAATTTAGATATGAAATTTTGTATGTCAATCAAATCCGAAATTGTTGACCGAAGAGCTCTTTCTTTATGGTTTCCTACTTCTCTTTCAGTCCAGCCTAAAATTGTTGGGAAATATATACTCTAGCATCGGCTTAAGAGCTCTTTCTGCTAATAATCTTAAAATTGCTGGATCATCTTCCCTGAATGTGATGTGCAAAGGTACTTCCTCGGATTCAGTGATGCGAATAAGGAAGAGCGTAATTTTTTTTTTTCCTTTTTTCCAGAAAAAAAAAGATTCACTATTTTTCGAAATCAGCGTTTGTTCATAAAATTTTCAATTTTCACTTGAAGATACATTTTGGAAATTTTCGAAAATTTGAAAAACTTCAAAAAACTGTTTTTCAAAATTTTCACTCATAAAACTTCAAAAACTCTCCAAAAGCACTTTTTGATAAGCACTTTTGAAAAAAATACACTTATAACCTGTTTGGTCAAGCTTCTCCAAACCTAAAAGCATTTTTTTCTCAAAAAGATAAATGCTTCTTTTTTCAAAATTGAAGTGTTTGGCCAAGCTTTTGGAAGGAAAAAAGAAATGCTTTTGAGGAGAAGCAGAAGCAGAAACAGTTTTGGAAAAACAGAAAAAAGTAGTTTCTCTCCAAAAGCACTTTTGAGAAAAATTCACTTAGAAACACTTTTAAAAAGCTTGGCCAAACACTATTGCTGCTCAGAAGTGCCTTTTGAATTAATTACTCAAACACAAAGTGTTCTCACCAAAACTACTTTTAAAAAAAACACTTTTGAGAAAAATTACATCTCAAAATAAGCTGATTTTCGAAACTTGGTCAAATAAGCTATTAGAAGCACTTTTTAAAAGTATGACCAAACACTAATTGGTGCTCAGAAGTAATTTTCAAATTAATTAGTCAAACACAAACTACTTCTCACCAAAAGTACTTTTGAGAATAGTACTCTTAAAAAAAAAAAATCAGAATAAGCTTAATTCGGAAGCTTGTGCAAACGGGGTATAAGTAAAACTCCCATAGTCTAAAATTAGTATGATCTTTATGTCATACAAATATTTTGATCACGAGTCCACATAATAGCTTGTTTGGATGGTTTGGATGGTTGGTATGTATCAATTCATAATGTATTGGGTAGATTGAATTCTTTTCTGTCGTTTCATGATGTCGTGTATAGATATGTAATTTTTTATCTTTCCTGAATTTTATACTATTTAGAGCTTAGATGTCTATTTTAGATCTAATATTGTTATTTTGACTATTTTTTTACTTTATTTTATCTTAAAATAAATACTATAAAAATATTTTCCTTTACTTTAGTTACGGGAATTTATTCTAGGTATTTTTAGTTTATCTAACTTTCTATTGAAAAAATATGCAAAAATAGTGTTTGACATTTTGTTTTCTTGAAAGGTACTCTTTTTATGTTAGTGTGATTTTTAACTTGTAGGCCTTTAGCAAATACGAAGTAAAATTTCAATTTTTCTAATATGATTATTTTTGTTTCTCTTTTAACATTACCTATTATCTTAGATAACTAGTAATATTTAGTGTACCTATGTTTAAGTTAATACTTAAAAGAAGAAGAAAGAAAGGGAAAAAAAATATAATAAAAAAAAATAGAAGAAGAAGAAGAAACGAAACGAACAAAAGAAGGAAAGAAACGTAAATAGGGAAATCATATTATTGTCCAATCACGTGATCCCTTACCCATTTTGTCCTCTTTTATTTTTCTCAAGTAAATAAATAATAATGCTCTTCAATTGGGGGCCCACCTCCTTAAATAGATTTCTTCCATATCCCCAAAGAAATAGAAGCCAAAAATTCCTTTTTCCTCATTCCCATTATGGACAAATTAGCACAACAATATTTTATCGCTTTGTCCATTCCACTCACATTTGCAATACGTCTCTATCTAAGCTCTAAGAACGAACCGAAAAGTTTAAGTCATTTTCCTCTTAATTTTTTGTTTTTCAGGAGCAAAACCTTCATCATCGTCCCTATTTTCTCCACCTTTACACCACCATGAAAGATCCATAAACACCTATCTCCTCAACCATTCACAATTAATCACATAAATCTTGAGCCCCAAAACAGGATCAAACCCCTTCCAATTTCAAGCAATGTCCAGTTGTTGAGGTTCCGGTCGGCGACGGTATCACGTTTTCAGTTTCGGTCTAGTGGTTCAAGTTCCGTGTTAATTGTTGTTCACCCTGCTTTTTGCTCGGTTTTGCTAAAGGATCCTGTTCAATTTTTCAAGTATTTAAGGAAATCCGATGACTCCTTTTTGAGGTCCATTTCTATTCTAATTTCATATGTGCGTTTTCTTTTTTATTTTGAGTGTTTCATGCTTTGTCTCGTTGTTTTAGTGGGCGTTTGGACATAAGAATTGTAAAATTCCAAAAACAAATAGTAAAAATAATATTTGAAAATTATAGCTGTGTTTGGACATGAATATTAGATTTTTCAAATTTTCAAAAAAATTCAAAATTCATCTTAATTTGTTGTTTCCAAAAATTTCGGAAAAAAGTGCTTTTTTTTAATGTCCAAACGGGCTCTTAATTTGCTTCATGTTGGTTTAATGTCTTCTTTTGGTATTATAGTTACTTTTGTATTAAATCAATTTGAGCTAACTGGGGTTGAGCTTGAAGTGAATCTAGAATATTTAGGCAAATGGGTTACAATTTGATAAACGAGACAAAAATTGAATTCGACCACGCCCACGCGTTGATTTAATACAGACTTGGTCGTGCAGAGAATGAAATTATAGTAATTTGAGTATGAAATGATTTTTGTTAGTTCTTTATTTGCTTTATTGCTTTTAATCTCTAGGGGCATGTTTAGGCTTATTACATGTCCGAGTAACTTGTATATCAGTCGAGGTTAAATGTTATTCCTTAATTTTATTATATTATTCAGGGAATGCCCAAGTAACTTATAAATATTTTTATTTCGTGTAAATGCCTCGTAGTATTGTGTAATTGGAGGCCAAGTGTGGACGACCTTATGGAAACATAGTGTAGTTTTTAGTATTTTTCTTTTTAATTCTCTTTTATTAGGTGGGGACAACCTCAAACCTCCTTTGTGTTTATTTTTCCTTCTGTGTGTTTTACCTCGACTAGAGTATTCTTAAAAGTCAACCGGATCAAGTATGCAACCGTGTTTTTTACGAAACTTGAGGAGTGTCTAACATCTTCTCCCGAGCCAAATGAACTCCGTTACTCAGAATCTTTGGTGCAAATCAATTTATTGGAGTCAAATGTGTTTTGAAAGGTAAACTACTTTAAAATGGTGACTTGGCACACCAAAACCAAATATCAAGTGACGACTCTGAGAAAATACTTTGAAAATAGAAATACATATTTTGTTACTTTCACAATTGAAAACCCTTTTGACTTTTAAAAATCAGTTAATCTCTTTTAAAAGGTTAAGGTAAAAAAAGGATGTGACATTATGTACCACAAATATGAAAGATAAATTTACAATATTATACAAAAAAATAAGGCACAAGGTAAAATTATTATATAAAAGGTAGGATAAAGTATAAAATATGATTATTTAATAATATGAAAGGGCAAAATGAGAGAAAAAGAATAAGGGAACGACACGGTTATACCAAATCGGTCATTTCATAAACTGACACTTTTCGTTTGTTATATATAATTTAATAATATAATTTAATAAAATTTAAGTTATAATCGAAATAAATATTATATTTAAAATAATAATATAAATACAGTACAACCATAATAACCGTCCAAACAAGTTATAAATTACCCTCCATAGTCTAAGCAGCATTTTTTTAATACTTTATAATTATGATTATTGAGGCGCCAAACGAAAAAAATGGAGTACCAGAGAATAAGAAGACAGCAACCGCCGGCCGCCGCATAAGTGGTGGGGCCAGCCGGTATATGGAGCCCACCATAGTGTCAATCTTATAATCTCAGCACGTGTGACGTGGCATGCATCTAGAACTAAATATATTAATGATCTTTTACTCATTGGAATGTTCCACATAATCTTCCCTCCCACTGCCCTCGCTTCTTTCATCTAAAAAAGAAGCTTTAAAATCCTCCCTTCCATTTTTCTTCTTCATTTCCCTTTAAATTTCACAATTATCCATACATCTATACTGTTCTCCTCAATGTACGCCTTTTTCTTCACATTCTCTTCCCCTAAACCCTAACCGGAGTTGTCAAATGTCGGAGTTTCCGCCACCAGAGGACGACGGAGCAATGGTTGCACACGACAACGTTGGCTCCAAACGCCACCGTCGTCCCAGTGTCCGTCTAGGCGACATCGGCGGCTATGATTCTTCTTTCGACCAACACCAACGAAGGCCCAAATCTCTCATGAAGTCTCCGTCCAACAAGGTTTCCAAAAATCATCATCTCACCAACTTATCAAGTAATCAAACCCTAACCCTAATTGATACTAACCTTATTGGAAATAGCAATTTTAAGAAAAAATTGAATAATAGGAGTAATGTTGAGGGGGAGGGTAACGGGGATGCAAATTTGGATAATGTTGCCATTGGTAGTTGGAAAATTAGGAATTTGAAATCCAAGAAAGGTCCAATAACCAAGAAAATGAGGTCTTGTTGGGCTGCCAAAGATGACAAAATACTCAGTACTGATGTGGAAGATTTGGAGAATAATGAAAACTCAGAACATAGCCCAGTCCATTCCCCTGACAACAATATAGATGACATTTATAGAGGAATTGGTAATATGAACGGTAGGAAGACAGCGTCTAGGGTTTCAGAGGAGGGCCCAACTACTGATACAGAGGCCCGAGATTGGAACTGGGGTTCACAGAGGAATGGGGTTAAGGTGTGGCTGAACCAGCTGGGACTTGGTCGGTATGCCTCTCTGTTTGAGATTCATGAGGTTGACAATGAGGTTTTACCAATGCTAACGTTGGAGGATCTTAAGGATATGGGAATCAGTGCTGTCGGATCGCGAAGAAAAATGTATTGCTCAATTCAGAATCTAAATAAAGGGTTCTCTTGAGTGGAGGAGCATGACCTGTAAGGCTTTTGTCGTTGAATAGGCTTACTGTTGAAATTTTGCCGATCATTAGCACTACTTGCAGCTTAACCTCATAATTTTGCAGATATTTTAGTTGTTTAGACTTAAGAATGCACTTCTGATATACTAGTGTGGTTTTGTAGTGTATAGTGCTCTAACTGTTGGTAACATCTTTGTTAATTTTGTCTTAAATAGATCAAAACTTTGAAACCTGCAATATAGAGATGCGTCATTCAAAAATGAATGGTAGTTGCTCTTTTAGTTTTCCTAATAAATTCGACGTCCAAATTTCATTTCAATCTTATTTAAGAGCCACGAGTCTTATTTGGTTGCTGAATGGGCATTGCTGCTACTTTCCAAATGACCCTGGGATTGTGCTATTGGCATTCTTTTCCTTTCTTATACCTGCAGCATTCAGTGAATTATATCTTCAATCTATTGTAGCATGAGGAGCTCTAGAGAACATTTTCTTTGTGATAAGGTAAGAAATTGTTTTGTGGGAAGGAACTCTAGACAACATTCTCTTCAGCCGTTATCTAATGTGTGGTTAATTTGGATTCATTAGCCAATTTTGTACTTGGTGCTGCAGAATTTTGGTTATTGATGTCTTTGCTACATTGTTGGTTCTATATCATATGTGTGAAACTAATATTCTGTGAATAATCTTATAGTGGTTTGCAGTTCCTATGTGTTCTTATACTTTTGCATGTCCCTGTCAAGATCATATTTGTATGAACTGTGTGGTACTTTTAACTTTTAACTTTTTGCTTGGTTTTGGGAGTTGGCAATCATAATGTGAACTCTGAGCTTCACAGTTAATGTCTCAAAGTAAGTGAAGCTGTTGCGGGGCTGTCATGACCTAAGCCCGTGGCACAAATTGTCCGCTTTGGGCCTAGGCCCGCACGAATTTGCCTTTTCGGGCTACGCCGCCTCGAGCCCCAAAAGCGCACGTTCGTGCGGGTCTAGGCTTAAAGAGGACAATTCGTGCCACGGGCTTAGGTCATGACACATGTTATCAGAGCATGTGATGCCCATGACGGAGGGCGGACCGATGAGTGCGGGTCAAGTAGGACTGGCAGGCTTCTAGGCTGGCAAGCTTCTGAAGAAGGGGTGCACATGTCGACGAATCCCACATCGGAATGGGAGAGGAAAGTGAAGAGCGATATAAGGAATGATACAAGTTCGCATGGTACGCGCGCCTTTGGGGCTCGAGGCGGCATAGCCCAAAAAGGCAAATTCGTGCGGGCCTAGGACCAAAACGGACAATTCGTGCCACGTAGGGTTGTGCATCGGTCGGTTCGGATCGGACTTAGCACATTTTGGATTGTAAATTCAGATTTTGAATTTTATAAAATGCAATCCGAGTCTAATCCGAATTAAATTGGATCGGATCGATCGGATTTTAAAGTTTGGATCAGATAAATATTTCGGATTTTTGGATCGGAGGGTACGCCTTATTAAGGCTGCTAACAATCTAATCGGCTACTGCTATTAACCATTCTATTAAATTGAAAGGCAACAAATGTCTTTTATAGGAATAGACAAAACAAAAGTTTCATTAGCAAAATAAAATAAATTGAAATTCCAAGCAAATGTCTAATAAGGGAAATGTGTTGTTGTCCGTCAATAGGAAGGAGAGACTGAGAACGAGAGATACAAAGATAAGACTTAAGAGAAGCATGCAGAGCAATTTGAAGAGAGGTTAGAGAGAGAGGGGCTTCGATAAAAACTAAGAAAAGAATAGTCTAAAGAGGCGGATGAAATGAGAAACTTCACCCTCAAATGCAAGTCTAATATTTATGCATATCCATATAATTCGGATTTCAGGTCTGATTGGATTAAATTATACCCATCCGAATCCGATCCGAATATCCAGACGTTTAAAAAGCGTAACCCATATCCGATACGAAAATCCGAAATTCGTAAATCCTGATAGAGTGGATCGGTTCGGATTTTCGGATATCCGATCCAAATGCAGTGCCCTAGTGCCACGGGCTTAGGTCATGACAAATATGGTATCAGAGCGCCATCGTATTTAAGCCGCTCCTACTCCTAGTGTGGATACTATGCCATCCACCTCCCTCCATCATGGAAAACACACATCATTCAGCACATTGGTAGTGACAGGACATGTTCAATCATTCAGCTGTCAAATTTGTACCAATGTGCTGTTACCCGACGGAAAATTCGTGAACCAATTTTTTTGTTCTCATCCTTTCTGTGTCAATTGTATCATAAAGTATAACATCGTGAAGCTTGAGAACAATATAGGGCATATTTCGTGTCCCTGCCCGGATTGTCACCAGCTTTTGGACCCCATATCTTCTCGGGATCTTGTGGGTCCAGAGCTATTTGTGAAATGGGGAGCTGTGCTATGCCAGTCCTCTATTTCAGTGTTTCCGTGTTGTTACTGTCCAAATCAGAAATGTGGGGCATTGATTCTAGACACTTGTGGGGGGAAAGCTAAGTGCTCAATATGTCCCAGTTGTAAGAAAAGTTTTTGCTTTCGCTACATGATTCTATGGCACTTTGGGTTAAAATGCGAGGAGTTGACCGACGAACACGACGTGGCTTTTAGCAAGTTTGCTATCCTCATATCCTCTCGGGATCTTGTGGGTCCAGAGCTATTTGTGAAATGGGGAGATGTGCTATGTCAGTCCTCTATTTAAGTATTTTACTCATTGTTACTATCCAAATTAGAAATGTGTGGGCATTGATTCTGGACACTTGTGGAGGGAATCTAAGTGCTCAATATGTCCCAGTTGTAAGAAAAGTTTTTGCGTTCGCTGCATGATTCTGTGGCACTCTGGGTTAAAATGCGAGGAGTTGACCGACGAACACGACGTGACTTTTAGCAAGTTTGCTAGTTGCAATCCGGGCAAGGACAGGGAATATGTCTTATATTGTTCTCAAGTTTCCCGGTGATGTACTTTATGATACAATATTTTGTTCTCATCATTTCTGTGTCAATTGATATCATAAAGTGCATCACCGTGAATCTCGAGAACAATATAGGACATATTCTGTGACCTGCCCGGATTCCGACGAGCGAACTTGCTAAAAGTCAAGTCGTGTTCGTCGGTCAACTCCTCGCATTTTAACCTAGAGTGCCACAGAATCATGCGGCGAAAGTAAAAACTTTTCTTACTGATGCTCACAAGTGTCCAGAATCAATGGCCCACATTTTTTATTTGGACAGTAACAATGCGTAAACACTGAAATAGAGGACTGACATAACACATCTCCCCATTTGACAAATAGCTCTGGACCCACAAGATCTCGAGAGGATATGGGGTCCAAAAGCTGGTCACAATCCGGGTAGGGACACGAAATATGTCTTATATTGTTCTCAAGCTTCACGGTTATGTATTTTATGATACACACAGAAATGATGAGAACAAAAAAATTTGGTTCACGAATTTTCGATCAAGTAACATCACATTGGTACAAATTTAACGATTGAGCATGTTCTGTCACTACCAATTATTGTGCTGGGTGATGTGTGTTTTCCATGATGGAGGGAGGTGGGTGCACAGTATCTACACTAGGAGCGGTTTCAATACGATGACGCTCTGATACCATATTTGTCATTGACCTAAGCTCGTGGTACGAATTGTCTGCTTTGGGCATAGGCCCACATGGATTTGCCTTTTTGGGCTATGTGGCTTCGAGCCCCAAAAGCGCGCGTACCATGTGAACTTGTCTCATTCCTTATATAGCTCTTCACTTTGCTCTCTCATTCGATGTGGGATTCGTCTAAGGTGACAAGTGCACCCCTTCTTCAGAAACTTGTCAGTCTGGCAGTCCTACTTGACTCGCCCTCATCGGCTCGAGAGAGGAAAGTGAAGAGCTAAATAAGGACGCGTGCTTTTGGGGCTCAAGGCGATGTAGCCTAGAAAGGCAAATCCGTGCGGGCCTAGGCCTAAAGCGGACAATTCGTGCCACGGACTTAGCCACTTAGGTCATGACAGGGGCCCAACCACATTGCTTTGGAACTTTTTGATAGAATGACAAACCAGATGGAAGACATACTTGAGTTACAGCAACCCTGCCGAGAACTTTGTGTTGCATATATTGATGTTTAGGAAGTGTTTCTTCGTTGAAAATGAGATTAGGTCTGCCTCCTCATCAAGATGGTCATCTGTTAACCATCAGAACAGTTGGCTTGTCATCACAAGTAGAGGACAAGACGTGAAGTGAATATCTTTGTCCTCCTTGCCCTTATATGGCAACTGTAAGCAAAAACTCACGCGCAAGCACAGAAAAGCCTATCCTCTCCAAAAGTGGGATGTTAACCCCCCCCCCCCCCCCCCCCCCCCGCCCCCGGATTTTTGTGGATGGGAGTGTGGGGGGCTTTGTGCTTTTCTGTTTTTTTAGACGGTTCTAGGATTTTAGGTCAGTGGATGTGGGTGCCTTTGTGCCATTGTAGTTGGTGCGAACTTAGCATATTTTCTTAAAAATTATTAGACCACAGTTACTGCCCATTTAGAGGGTGAACTTCAATGCATCCATTACAAGCTTCTTACATCGTCCCCTGCTTGCCCTCCCAAACTTTCCTGCATCAGATTCAGTTTTTGGCGGAAATTGTGGTCGGAAATGCTTCCTTTCTCTTTGGTTGGTTTTTGACGGGCTTTAGGAGAAAGGAATCTGCTGGTCAGTGATAAATATCAGCGTAAGCCAGCTTCTCTTACTTTGTCCCAAGTTGTCTTGTTTTTTTATAATAAAATTAGTTGTCTTGTTTTCGAGACAAACTATGTGAACTTTGACCAATGTTTTATAAAACGTATCTTTTCATCATTTTGATATGAGAAAAATAGCACATGTAGTACATTTCGAATAGTTTGTGATTATCCAAAATTTAATTTTAAGACATTGAGTTTATCTAATTTAATTTAGTCTAAAAAATTAGTCAAATTGACTCTCTATAAGTAATAAATGACAACTACTTTGGGACGGAGGGAGTAAAATTTATTCTGAATCCACAGCGTAGAAGATTCTGCAATTAATCTTTGGGTACTCATCCAGAATCTTTTCTTCAAGAAACCTGTTCCTGGGAACAGGTCAAGAACTTCTGAGAGTTTTGCTTTTCACATAGGTGGATTTTCAGAATGTTTTGGGACTAGTATTGAAAGTTGAAACGAACGAACTGATTTTTTAGATGCCATTTGTTTTGTTATTCTATGTGCTTCACCTCACCTTTTATTTCTTGGAGTTCTGGGCCAGCAAGGCCACCAGATTCGAGCAGAACCCTGTATATCTTCTAGAGCCAGCAAACTGCAGTTTCTATTCTAGTTTTGAGTCCTTCTGTATGGGCAGGTGGTTTCTCGACTTTTCTTCTGAATCTGAGGGAAGAAGTCAGGTGGTATGAAACATGATCCTGGACAGATAATGGTTCTTGTGTATCGTAAATATATTTTCTACTCTAGCTTAGGTTTTCCCACCCATTTATGGACTTGATGTTCGTGATAGTTCAACGTAGGAGAACACCAGTTCTCCTGATTGATTGGACGAATTATGGGTATTATTTTTCTGATACGTTTCTGTAAAATTACCTTATGAAAACAATAGAGGGCCTGTAGAATGGGGGAGCTAGCATTTATGATCAGTTGTATAACATTCGTTCTATTAAATTTAGTTGAATTCTTTTTTTGGCAAAGAGATGTAAGAATCAATTTGCGAGGATGTAAATACCTGGATTACGGCATTGTGATAGTTAAGAATGGCTTTTTATCACCATGGTTATTTCTGGCTTCTCATTCTGAAACGCATATCGGGATTGTTTTCCAGACTGCTCAATTGCCAGGTTATAGCAATGTGGAGGTTATGAAAAATAAAAATGGCAATCTTGTTCATTTCTGGCTTCTCGTTCGGAAGTGGTATGAGCCATTGTCCCTGCTGCTCATGAAAATAGAATTCAAGGACTCCAATGATGTATCTTTAGAAACAGGAAAGGGGAAAGGAAAACGAAAAAGAACAAAAATATGAATTTTATATTTCAAAATGAACTTTTGTTGCTGAGGGACACCATCAATTGAATGGACAAAGATACAAAATTTTCTAATCCATAAAATAATGCCAACTACTGCTTGACTTCTTCATTTCATGCTAAAACCAACTAATCGTAGAAGAGTGATGATACCTGATATACATTTGAGAGGGTTAAACTTGAAAAAGAAAATAATCTGTCCCATACAAGCCGCCTAAAGAGTACATAAAACTAATGGGAAAACTCACGTCGTGTAATTGGTAAAAGCCACCTTAACCTTCCTTCCTCGTGCCTCGTCAATAAGGCTTAAACCAACCTTGTGTTTAACATTCAGGTCTCAAGCGCTGCGCATTCTGAAGACAGTTGCGTGGTCAAAAAATGCACATAAAAGAATAGTAGCATGCCATTTTCCCAAGGCACGCAAGGCCCTTTCAACAGAATGACCCTAAAATCTGGTCTAATGATCTTATTGTTAGTTCAGTTTTCTGATTATCAATTTGTTGGTAACTGTGCAGAGTTGGCCATGTCCTGGATTGTGCTCCAAAGGATACATTGTAGTGCCTTTTACATATTTGTGATGTTCAACGGCTGCTTTTCTAAGTTTTGACATGTCCACATTCTTCCCTTTTTGTTTCTTAATGATGGAACATGTAGCCAAAAGATTGGTCGATCCAGCTCCGACCCTCCTATAGAGACATGCAGACCGAGCTTAAATGAAATTGTCAAACAATTTGAACAAAGAAACTTGAGACTACATTGGAATGTGGATTTCTTGACAGTTGAAGTAACGGTTATTGCGGTAGCAGGAAATATGATCATTTACCTCAGCAATTTCTCTGATGCAATTCGGGCACCAGTGATTGAGCTGCGGCTGGGTAACCACTTCACAACACGATTTGGATCAGCTCGCATCGGGGAATGGATTTTAATAAGCTTCAAAAGTTTGATAAAAGTTAGATGTGCAATTTATTAATTAAGGAATTTCATAATAACGTGAAAGAATAAAAAGAAAAAAAAAACAGTAACATCAGCTGGAAATGGAAGCGCCCAAGTGCTTTGTTATTAGTTCTCTTATGACTGTTTCTCAAATTTCTAAATTAGGAGAGTATGATTTTAATGTTTCTACAGGATGTATCTATAAGGTTCATGTATGTGAAAGTGTGTTACAGGAAAATCTGAGATCTCCATGCTCTGTCTCTTCTGTGATAAGTGTGGTTACTTTCTTCTTTGATAATTAACCTTAAACAGTTAACTATACTTCCTTCATAATATGGCCAACTTCCCACCCCTTGGATTTTATCATAATAACTGAAGTGATGATAACATCAACAGGAAAGACACTATTTGGGGAAAAGGAAACAGATTAGCATCTTTATAAAAGCAGTTATCACTAACCCCTAGGCATTCCATCATTTGATAGTATGCCCTTCCCTGCAGAGGTGTGTGACCTTGCCGAGACTCTGAGAAATATCTGGTCCTGAGACGATACAAACACTTTCTGATCAGGTATGCTGGACGTGAAGATCTGGTCACTATGTTCTAAAATATTTAGATAAAAGGTATCTGCTATAAGCTGTTTTAGCTTCATCGTACCATTCTTTATAGCCTGGATCGACTGTAAAACCATACATATCGACAGTATCACAGATGGAAAGGGCAAATTCTAGAGCCTTTAGTCCAGTTCCTTTTGCTGCAGAACCAAAGGATGCACCCAACATGAGATATACTGGGTTGAGAATTGGAACTTCCTACAGAAAGACATACCACACAGGAAGGTGTCAATAAATAATTTCCAGTCCTGCCTGAGAAACAGCTATGTTGTATCGTATGGCGAAAGATATACTAGCTACAGAATAACAAGCAGCACCAAATGCAGAAGCTATTTCACAAACACAGATAAGAAAACCAAAATTTTGGTTTTTGTTTTGTTTCAAAAGGAAAACGTCTTCCCAAACTAGATCTAAGAAATAACTCACTGTAGATATGGCTTAGCAGATAGAGCTTCCCAAACAATAGCACACAAGTCAGCTTGGGATGTACAGTCAGTGTTATGATTATACTTGTGCTTGCATTCTACTTTTTTCAGAATTTCGGTGTAGTTACACACAACTGACACTCTCAGTTTGAATGCAAAACTAAACACTCCCATTTGTTTTATGTCTTCTTTTCTTTAACCATATAACATATCTATTTCCTACCAAACCGTCCAGACAAACAAGCTTGTTCTTCTCTATCTTGCTACTAGAAAAAATACACATTCAGTCTTCTAACAAGCAACCACTTCCTACAAGATAAGCTTGGGGATAATAGTTAACCATTATCATATCAAGATGGATCATCACGCGGGTGAACACTGGGCATGAGTTTGTTAAGTGCACCAGGATCCAGACCAAATACTGAAATTTCTTTTCAAAAATTTTTCTTACTTCCTCCAATGGTAGATGGTTCTTCAATATAGTCTAAGTCAACGCACATCATGCAAAACAAAAAGATATTTTACAAGTCCATGCATATCAAATGCAGAAGAAAGTACTCACCCGAATCATCTTGTTCATGATGTCATGTATAGTTGTTTTGACTATCAGCACCTCCTTTCCTTTGTCTGTAGAATTTAATATTTTTAGCACAATTATAATAAAAGATCAAACCATACAACAAGTCGAATGGTGCCAATACCATACAACTCCGCTACTTTGTCAAGAGCTTTAGCAGAACCCCTATTAAGAAGGCGATATGTACTTTTGGAGCCCACAAACTCTGTGTAGTTCTGTGAAAACAATAGAGAAGGGAGGTGTTAAGGGTACACAAAATCAAGTGAAAAGGAGAAGTTGATAAGATTGCAAAACCTGTATCGGTGCTCCATTCTCCCTGAAAACAGCTTCATAGCTATCAATCTCATCACCAAATTGTGTTCTCAGAAGATCTCCTGAGTTGCCAATAACAGCACATCGACCATACTGCCTTGGAAATAACGGTGGTCTTTCTGGAAGTACTAGAGAGAGCTTCTCCACGCAAAGAGTTCTATTTTCACATCGGTTCCTACACCAGAAAAGTGATGCATCCACCAAAATCAGCACACCGCCCAGATTCTTTAGCTACAGGAAGTTGAAGTTCACGTAAACTTCAAGTTCTTCATCAAAGATTGAAGAGCTTTGCCTTACTTTAAGAGTTAACAATCCTATATAATATACAAATACACATTGCACACTGCTGTAAAATCACCAAGAAGATTTCAGTCATATTAGTTCAAGAAGTTAGCAACATAAAGAGAGTGAAAGTGTTGATCACTTATTCCTACACTATTCTGTATCCCACTAATTTTGGCAGCTATTTCTTGGTATGTTGGGGTTATAGTTGTAATGCTAAAGACTACTTATGAGCTACTATATTGCTGGTTCATAAAAGGCAAGGACAAACAAATTTTGAAGAAGTGGAACACAATTCCAGCATGTATTTGGTGGGCTTTACGAGAAGATAGGAACCAGAGGTGCTTCGAGGGTCATTATAATCCAGTCTAGAGACAAAATAACTGTCTTCTTTTCGTGAAAAATGGAGTATAAAGATGTGGCTGAATCTATGCCAGAAGTTACGGGATCATTACATGGACAGGTGATGTTTATGGCTTAGAGCTAATATTGCCTTTTTGCCTTTTGTAGCCTGCTGAATGATTCTGATGTAAATATTCCAGCGCTTTCTAAGCACTGTTTTTGCTAATAATGAAATTCCTTACTGATCAAAGAAGTTAGCAACATAACGTATGACATTAGAAGGGCAAGTGTCTATAGCATGTTTGCCTGTTTGAAGAAAAATACAATCATTCTGTTCATGTTTATGCAGCTAGTTATGCCTTATATATCTAAGGAATTCTACGTGATAGCACCAACAATATCGAGAACCATATGGTCAAGAGCGAAATAACGCTTACAGGAGTACTCCCTTATTAATCCTCCGCCATGCATAATCCTCCCATCCATTTGGTAGAGCATCAATGTACTCTTTAGTGAGTATTGTGGTACTGTTCCTCACCTGAGCAATCATCCCACTGTATTTAAATCAATCGTAGTATGTAAAACAATACGCAAGCTGTAAAGTTTAGGTAAGCCAGCTTCAAGCAAATGCTCTAGCTGGAGAAGCGGAACACCTTAATTTCAATAATAACACAAATAGTACAAAATATATCCTACAGTCAACTGAAAAACTTAGTGACCTGTTCCCAAGTAGCCACAGCTTCACATAAATTCAGCTCATATGACAAGCCTTCAAGTTCTCCCGTTTTTGGATCTTTCTATTAGATGTGGGACAAAAAAAGGTGGTTAGTTACTAGCTGAGGATATTCAACAACTATTTGCAAGTTGCACTTTATGAAATAAGTATTGAGTGAGAAAGGGACAATCAAGTTCTTGTCCAAGAAAGTGAATTAGGCTTTTGATGTGTCAGAATTTTAATGATGAAGAAGAAGATTAAACTAGCATGGTCTAGGACAGAGAAACATGGAGAGATTATATTTTTACTTTTTTTTTTTGGTGGGAGGGGGCGGGGGGGTTGTCGCAGTGCACGAAAAAAAACTTACCCACTTTGGAACTGTTTCACTGGGAAACCTCATTATAACCTCACAATAGTCCCTGCCACTCACAGCTTGTAAACCTAATCCATTTGCACTCTGCATCACTTTAAAGTTAGCAAATACAACAAACATGTCTGAAGAAATATGTTGTCAGCCGATCACAAAGATCTAATAGATGAAGTACATTAATCCCCAGTCACGCTTTTGTATAAACAACAAACACTATAACCAAAGCAAAGTATATCATCACTAGTTTTGCAACTGAAATTGCCAAAGGGGAGAAAAAGCAGAACTCTCAAAATATTGCAAATAAGAGTATTCTTCAGCTTTTTCAACCCCTCCCGAAGACGAAGTACGCAGATATATGTCAACCAATCTTAAAAATCTGACAGCTGAAGTACAGCAATCTCGGGTCATTCGCGTATAAACTACAAACACAATCTAAGTTGCTCCGACACGGGTGCGGATCTAGAAGTTAGATCCTTCGAGATATAAATTCTAAGATTCGGGGATACGGATTCTACTTCCTAGTATGGATACGAGGTGCAGGGATCCAGCTAAAAATAATCTAAAAAATAATGAGAAATTTTGTGAAATACTTTCGTATAACTTGTAAAGTGTAGATTTCTTTTGTATTCTCAAGTTGTACATAAGTAAAGGATTGATTTTCTAGATAAGATATGCCATTTTCTTCAAATTTACCCTAGTTTTGGTTCTGATTTCGAGAATCAAATTGTATCTCGTCTCGAATTTTTCCATCCGTCGTAGTCAAAGTACCCAAAATTGTTTGATCAGATCCCATACCCACAGCCATACTAGTGTCGTGTTGACACAGGTGCGGCACCTAAACTGCCATGTCGGAGCAACTTAGAACACAATAGCCAAAACACAATATATTCTCACTATTTGTGCAACTAAGTTGCCAAGGGGAAAAAAGCAGAACCCTCAAAAATATTGCAAAGAATGGTATTCTTCAGCTTTTTCAACCCCTCATGAAGCCAAAGTACGCAGATCTATTTAGTTTTGCCGCAGAGATAGAAGCAACTATTGCTCAGTGCAGAACTAGGAACGAGCACACTGTTGGTTTTAGAAGGAATGCTACATAGCTCCAAGATTTGGGGCAGGTTAGTGCATTTTCAGACAAACCTTACTCACTGTTTGGACTGCTATCAGTAGTGAAAGGTTCACTGTGAAGTGGTGCTACCAAAGCCTCACCACCGTTGGACTCAGATTTACAGTATATATGGAAAATGATATACCAATAGTAATGCCCCTTATAAATTTACTTGCTTTAGTTGGTTAATGGTGCATCATACCCGCTTGACACTGAGGAACTTGCAGAGGAAAAGACTGCAATCATGCCACAAATGCTACTATTGTGGAGCAAAATGAACACCTTTTTGCATTTCCCTGTGGCAGCGCAACTTTGGGTACTGTTTCTCAAATTTATCGAGTATGCCGACTTATTTTGTCGGGGAGATGGATGTAAGTTGAGATAAATTTGAAGTGGATGTGGAACAAAGTACCAGCCTGCATTGCTTGGATTTTTTGAATGAAAGACCCCAGAGATATTTTTAAGGAAAGCCTGCGACTGTACATACTTTTAAGTTAAAGTGTTTTAGTATTTTAGCTCTCTGGTGTGAATTACATTATGCATTATCAGAATAGTTTGGTAGATCCCATAGATGGATTACAAGAAAGCTGATCGGCGAAGGGTCGGTTCTCTTTAGTAAAACCCAGCACTATCTTAGTGCTTTCCTTTTGGGCATTGATGAAAACTTTTGCTTACTTAGAAGAAAAAGATTCTTCTTCAGCTTTCATCTTAAATTTATGAAGAATGTCATTCCACATACTTAAACAAGAATAAAATGCTATAGACATATCTAAACTAATGATATCAGAAAACATACAGAGACAGGTAACAAACACTGACCAATATTAGCCTACTGCCTAAAAGAACAGGCTACAGTTTCTGATCTTTGTACCGTAATTTAACATGAAATATTATGTAAAAGACGTTCAATCCGACAATCATAGATATGCTAGACTAAAATTACAAACTAAGATTAAGCATCCCAACATCTAAGTTAGCAGTAATTAAACAGTAATATATCCATGAAGCCTAAGATTCCTTCATTTTAGCGTTTCCACAATGCAGTACAAACTAAATGCACAAAATAGAGACTCGCCTATGCATTTGACATTTCAGATGCTTTAAAGCTTAATTAGAGCAATGAGAACAAACTTCCATATCAAAGTTGAAATCACATAACCAAAAAAAACCACAAGCCAACTCACCACGCACTTCTGGAAACCACTCTGTAGTGTTTGCAATGCCTTCAAATCCTCATCCGAGAGATGATATGATCCATCTACACATATAATGAACAAAGTTTTATCAATTAATTCACATTCACAAGTCGGTGCACAACGAAATTGTAAATTCTATAAGTTAGTACGAAAAAACGAACTAGTAAATGAATTATCTACGCACGTGGAGGGGAGAGACCAGTGATGTAGATGAGAATAGCTCCAAGTCCAGATGCCAAAGCAACTAAAAATGCCAGCTTCAATAGCTTCATCTAAAATCTATATTAATACTTCACCAATTTTCTGAACTTCACTCAATCAATCAATCTATTGCTCTCTTTTCTGTGTGTGTGTGAGAGGGCGAGAGAGAGAGAGAGTATGGTGAGCGTTAGATCTGGAAGAGGAAATTGAAACTGTCTTAATTTTTCGCTCTCAAATCAGTGCACACGCTGATGCACCGGAAGCTTCCCGTCACTTTTTTTTTTCTTTTTTAGTTTTAACCAACGAAGTTTAAAAGCGTGTCTTTCAGACACACCAACTTATTTGTATTACAAGTTTAGGCCCCTAAACTTGCAATATTCCTTCTACTGCCCATTGAAATACTACCTATTCTATTTTAGACCCTAAGGTAATTATCAACATATAGAATCTACTCGTTCATTTGGAATGTACAGCATATATTTTGATATTTAGCGTTTTCAAAACACTATTGTCATCCTGCGTTTTCATCTTTCCATTAACTATAATACCGTTTACCTGTAATATAGCACAATTGACTTTATACGTAGTTTCTGAAATAATAGATGAATTAGATAAAAATATTATACGTAGCTTTGAAATAGAGATAAAATATCAGAAATAATAGTTTTGGAAGCAGGGTTTTCGGGCACAACAATAATAAAATCAAGAAGCAAGAAGACAAAGTAGTATTAAGCTTTGAATAGAGTGTAGCATATGTTTGCCAGACCGTGTCCCTTACACGGATAGTAAAGCTCATTATTTATAGTTACACTTAGGTAACAAGGTCCTAGGATGAAGCCCCTATTTAATGTCAATTATGAGGGCTACTGAATAATGTGTAACAACGGGCATGAATGTTATATTCTTTTATAACGGGCAGTATACTAAATGTTATAGAATATTCTTCGTTAAATACTATCGGGAGGCAGCTGTTTATTTCATCTTTATGAGTATCATTATCTTCGGTAACAGACAAAATGGTTGCCTTTGGTACTAACCGTCCTCTATCTTTGATTCCACGTGTCACTTTCTCATGCGATCATTTAATATAACATATTTTACCGCATACAAATATAAGTTGCTTTCAAAATTTCTTTTTATATATTTTGATATTTAGAGTTTTCTTTTGGCTTAAAATAGCCCCTAAAACTAAGGAGTGGGATTTTAGGGAGCTAATAGATTAATTGAGGCCAATTATGAAATAAATTTGATATTATGAGTATTTTTTTTATTACGATCTAAGTATATGGCACGTAGTTCACTTTGGGTCTAGACCAATATAGATTTGTCTTTTGGGTTACGCCACCTCGAGCTTCAAAAGCGCACGTACCATGTGAATTTGTATCATGTCTTATAATTAAATATCTCCACTTTCCTCTCTCTTTCGATGTGTCTAAAATAACATGTGTACCTTTCTTCCAGAAGCTTACCAGCCTGAGGCCTGTCAGTCCTACTTGATCCGCCCTCATCAGCCACCCCTTGGTCAAGGGCATCACATTTTTGGCCCTTTCTGGTTATTCTTCTATCTTTTACCTTGATAGTTTTTTTTCTAATAAATGATTAATTATTTTCATTTTGTTAGTTCTTTCTTGATTTTGTAAAATAACAAGTATTTTAGAATAATTATTTTCTTATAAAAATAATAACATGGAACATAGAGAATAAATATCTGTATTATTATTTGAAAAAGTCAATAAAAATAATAATCGATGAACATATGTTCGCCTTCAAATATATGTGTTCTATATCTATTCCCCTTCTGTTTGAAGTTTCCATTCGATAATCAAAAGGGAAACCTATGTGGCATACCTATTGAAAATATCAGTTAACTTCATATACATTTAAAATATTTATTTTACATTTTATATCTACTTTATAAAACTTTTTATTTACTTTTATGTTTTTAATATCATTATATACCATTAAACAAATCCTACATTTCAAGGAATTAGATTGTCTCTCACTCCAACTTGATAAATCCCTTCAAACACTCCATCATCCCAAGGAATTAGGATTATACATTTTCATCGGAACATCTAAACTCCAATGATTTCTTGTTCCAAATAAACAATTCTCTCTATTCTTTCCCATGACATGCGGGTACAGAAGGAGGAAGAATATGAAAATCGTGCATTTATTTTTTACAAGACAATACCTCTTTACCATTTATTTGTCAAATGGAGTGTTTCATCTTTTTTGTTTTTTCTCTTACATCTATGTAATCAAAAGAAAAATTAAAATAGAGTAAAAATATTTTAATTTAGGATACAATATCTAAACTATAACAATATTAGAATATACTATTCAAACTAATACACCACAATTTCTAATTAAAATTACAATATTAAAATCAAACACGCGATAATATTCAAACCAACACATCATAATATTCTAAATAAAGAATACAATATTTGAAACCAAATATACTACAATACTCTAATTTGAACTATAGAATTCAAATCAAATATACCATAATATTCAAATTTGGAATACAATATGCAAACCAAATATATCACAACATTCTAATTTGAAATACAACTTTCAAATCAGTATACTTTTATTTATATTTATTGTGTATATATTATTTTACTTGGAATATCAATATTCTTTAATAGTATACAATGATTTGTTTATGGTATTTTTTTTATTGTATAGAAGAAGATAAACTTCCATAAAGATAAAGGTTCTCATAGTAAAAGAAATATTTGATGAATAATCATTTTTTCTTCTTTATGGTCCAAGTTTGAAACGGATGAAATAAGATTTTGTGTGAATTTATTTTATATATATAGCTTTCTTTAATTTAGGGGACATATTTATTAGGTAGATATTGTCCTTTAACTAAATAGGTACATGAGGTAACTAATTGATATAATTTTATCATTAAAGTATAGTGTCTTTAAGTCTTTAAAAGGGGTATACAGTGTAACTTATCCTAATACTCCCCAATTTTTAACATTTATGTGCTAGTTTGAACAGTTCAGGCCCGCGGTTAGGTCCCTTTTCACTTGGCACCACAGATTCAATCAAGAAGGGGTGTTTGTGTAATTTCATAAACTATGAAATGGTACCTCTCATGTGAAAAAGAACAATAACGCAGGCTCACAGCGCACAACTACATAAGGCCCAAAAGGGGGAAAAAAAATTCAACGACTCGTAATTATTTATCTGTCCGGAAGTTGTTTCTGCTTCCTACATCTAATCAAATCAAAGAAGAAGTGTTGAAACAATGGCTTCGAGGTACTGGGTAGTTTCTCTTCCCGTTCAACAAAACTCATCCACTACTTCTCTATGGAGTCGTCTTCAGGAATCTATCTCCAGGCATTCATTCGATACTCCTCTTTATAGAGTAAGCTCTCTGCCTTTCCCTTAATAATGCCAATTTTACTGAGATCTGCCTTCAACAACTTCAATTTTTTTTATCACCTTCATTTTTCTTGTTGAATTTGCAGTTTAATATCCCGAATCTCCGTGTCGGCACATTGGATTCGCTTCTAGCTCTCAGCGATGATCTCGTCAAGGTGAGCTCTTTATTTTTATTTTCTCTCTCTACATTTTTTGATTTGTTCTGTATTTCAATTGCGAAGCATTAGTCACGTGTGATCTATATTGGATTGTTATAATATTCTCGTTTTTATTAGTTACCGGCTGCAATTTGCAATTGTAATCGAGAAATTTAGTTGTTTAATGTGGTATTGATTCGAGGGATACCTGGAAGTTGAATATCAACTGACAGAAGCTGTATTTTGTATTCTAGAAATTTAGTTATGTTATGTGGTATTGATTTGAATCATATGTGGAAAATTTGAATTTTTGCAGTCAAATAACTTCATTGAAGCGGTCTGCTCCAAGACACGACGACAGATCGAGGAATTGGAGAGGGTTTCTGGGGTCCTCAGTAGCTCTCTCACTGTGGATGGGGTTCCTGTTGACTCGTACCTCACTAGGTATATATCACCTAGTTTGACTGCTTTTGATATGTGGAATTATCTTTTCTGACAAGAAATTTGATTTTGGTGGTAGGTTTGCGTGGGATGAGGCAAAGTATCCAACAATGTCACCTCTTAAGGAGATTGTCGATGGAATTCACACGCAAGTAGCCAAGATTGAGGATGACCTTAAGGTATATATTATGCCGTGTTATGTGAAACAAGTAATTTTGTGAGGAGCAGTAATTGGGTATAACAATGTAGGATATCTTATTTATCTGCATTCCAGTTTTTGGTGGGTGGTGGTGGTGTTAGTAGTGGGGATCTCCATTTCAATGCTTACATAAAATGCTTACGATACAAGTAACGATTAGGCCCGTGTGTATAGGTGGTATATGGTGAAGTAAAATGAAGAAATAGCTCTAATTCACAATGTGAATTAAGCACAAACCGATGCTCCAGCAGACAGAGAATCGAGATTTTGAAGAAAAAAAGAGCATCATAACAGAGGGAGAAAGCAAAGATGAATTAGCATTCGTTACGTCACTTTTGGCCAATGATATCACGTGTTTGCTCTTTACAGATTAAATAGTGGAGGTAGTTGTTGTTGGTGGTTGTCATGTGTCAGTGGATCGAATAGTGCAAAAACGTTACATTCACATAATGTTTTAAGTGAACGTCTTGATGATGTAAGACTCTGTACCTTATCTGACTGAATCAGGCATATTCAGAGCAAATAAGTAATTGTGAAAGATAAAAAACAAATTAACTTAAGGGATTGACATGTAAATGATTCAGATTTAGATCTCCATTATGTTATCTGCATGTTCATTTTTTTTGGATAACCGAGAAATCCTCTATGATTCAGATGGCCCATCCGTAGTTCGCTTACAACCATATTGTCCAAATTTATGCGACACATTTCCCTCGTGTTTCATCCAAATTGGTGCTCTAGGTCCCTAACGGTGAAGTGCATTAAGTACTTGTTGACAATACAGTGACAATGTTAGTTAAACATTCACTGTTTGGTTCCACTAATTCCCAGAGTGTGCTTCCTAGAACATAACTATTCCTCCTTAAAACCATCCAGTAACTTCCTTTTGTTAATTAAGTACGGCATGGTGGTTGTGAGAGTCTTTGTTACTATTTTTTATTGGTGACAGTTTTCTGTGAGATGCTTCATTGGATTAAATGTTAAGTATCTGACTTTACTACTAAGAGTTTTTCAATCATAGTATTGGATATATTGCTCGAACAATGTGTTACAATATCTGCTGGTTTTCTATAACAGGTTCGTGTTTCTGAGTATAACAATGTGCGTAGTCAACTTAATGCCATCAATCGAAAGCAGGCAGGAAGGTATGTAAGAGATGAGATTCCATTGGATAAACATGGACTTCCAATAAATGGTGATTTATCATTTTTGAGTATTCAGCTATGTCATTATTGATTTACCATCAACGAACCTTCAATTTCTGCTTAAATGTTTGTCCAAGACACATGCAACTTAGATGGACATAATAGTGAAATTTAAAAAGGATAAGAAGAAGCTAACTTGAGAAAGGCTATCTCAAAATAGGCACTAAGACATGGAAAGTTTTCTTTGATAAAGAATAAACATGGAAATACATCCATGTTGTTTTTGTTAAAGATCAGCAGATATTAAAGGTGGTCCTCATATTATCTGGTTGGTTAGAATTTTACACCAAAAAGAAAGAAGAAATGAAAAGAGAGAGAAAGAGAGAAGCTGCACGGAACAACTACTATCAAAATGTACCTAAACAATTTATATTCCTGTGATCTAAATTAATTTGAATTTACGTGTGGGGTGATAGACGACTTATTTAAAAAAATATGGTGATCGACTGTTAGTTAGGTTTGCATTAGGTATATTGTTCAGAGTGAAATCTTAGGGACTGTAGGAACTCCATCTACAACAACAACATATCGAGTGTAATCCCACAAATGAGATCTAGGGAGGGTAGTGTGTACGCAGAACTTACCCCTACCTTGTGAAGGTAGAGAGGCTGTTTTCGATAGACCCTCGATTCAAGGAGGAACTCCATCTAGTCGGGAGAAATTAAAATAGAACTTCCATACAGAGTGCTAGATTCATGTTGCTCATAGAAACTTGAAAATCTTTTGGAGAAGATTGCAAAAAAGTCTGAAGTTTGGTACTCGGGTCTTTGAACTTATCCTTGTCAAAGGATCAGGACATGCTGTTAATGTTTGTTTCTATGTTGTTTGGAATCACTATCCGGGTTGGTATAATTGTTTTTGAATTTGTATCTATTTGACATTCTAGCTGATGTGCTTGGTGTTTCTTCCAGCTTAGCTGTCCGTGATCTGTCCAATTTGGTAAAGCCGGAAGATATTGTTACTTCAGAACACTTAACAACTCTCCTTGCTGTTGTTTCCAAATACTCACAGAAAGACTGGTTATCGAGTTACGAGAATCTTACCACCTATGTGGTAAGAACTTTGTTGGATACATTTTATAGCTTCACATATCTTCTATTTACTTGGAATGTGTCTGCTTTGCACAGTGGTCCTTATTGTGGCATTCCATTTTGATTAGTTTGATCTTCTTCGAGGACAAGCTGGACTTTTTACTTATTTCTGGAGATGGAAAATGTTTTTCTTTCTTTCTGAGCTCTTTATAGTTCTATCCTACAAGTTCTACTTTTTCATTTTAACTTAAATTGTTTAGGTTCCCAGATCCTCAAAGATGCTCTATGAGGACAATGAATATGCTCTTTATACTGTAACATTATTCAACCGTGATGCCGACAATTTCAAGATTAAGGCGCGTGAAAGAGGCTTCCAGGTGAGTTTTCTTTACCTCTTTCAAGTCTCTCTTCCCCACCAGGTGGGAAAATAGCTTTTCAATATGTAAAATTGTTCTGTTGTGTGCATGTATATGTATATATATTGTGCAGTGAGAAGAACTATTGATAGAGGAAGGCCTTATCTAAAGAGATGTCTTATTGGTTATTTGATTCAGATTCGCGATTTTGAACATAATCCGGAGACACAAGAAAGCCGGAAACAAGAGCTGGAAAAACTGATGCAAGACCAAGAGACATTCAGGAGCTCTCTGCTGCAGTGGTGCTATACCAGTTATGGCGAGGTACTTCGCTCTTTCTGTTGGAAATTTAAGCATTCCTGGATGCATTTTCTGCTAACTGTTAATTTTATGAGATTCATAGACTTATGTCTTTGGTGCTGGCTTTAAATTTGAAACGCTTTGCAGTCTCGAAGGAAATGAAAAAGTGGACTGATTTGTCATCAGCCAAAAATATATCTTAACTGCCTTATAAGAATCTTTAAGTCTCTTTGCACTTCACTACTTTTGGCTAACAAAATAACCTATCACATTATGGTTGTTGGTGAAGTCTATGAGTTATCTCAAGATCACTTTACAATCAGATGTAACTTGGATTTTGACTATTTCAAGGACATGGAATGAGTTTACTCCTCTAGGATTTATGATCTGATAGAGTTAGGTAGAAGTGAAATGCTTACGATATTCAAGAGAATATATTCATGAATTGATCGCGTGAACCTTCAGAATGAACTGTAGGGGAAGAAAAGGAGCCTTACCATTGTCCTGGGACCAAGTTTCATCTTACATGAGCAACACGTGAAACTGAGGGAGCTTGTTCAGGGACTAGGAAAAAGCCTTTGCAGTCTTTGTTTTTCATTATCTGGAAATGAATTATGGAAAGTATAAATGGAAAACAATCATAACCTATCAACTAATCCCCCCC
>ML280852.1:73656-119726 GCA_005239495.1 Nicotiana undulata
GGGGGGGGGGGGAGATCTTAAAGCGCAGAAGGGAACACACTGTGGTGAGAGGATTTGCTAAATGTGAAGTGATATCAATTAAGTATTGGAGTTCTTTGTTAATCTTTCATTTCATTAAATGTCGGTGGATCTTATCATAGCCTTCCTCTGCCAATGGTGAAGCTATTAAGCTTTTCAGTATTTCGACTCAGTGAAATGCATCTCGGCTTGGAGAGAAGACAAGCTCTTAATTAGTGGGGAACGGGTCAGCAAAACATGTGATTTTTCTTGTTAACTTCTATTATCTTTCCTTAACAATTGCCTAACAAATCATTTAAAAAAAAAACAATTGCCTAACAAACACCAAAAGGATCTGCTCTTTTTTCCTTCTGGGCACAAGTTGGGTGTGTGAAAAGGCAGGTGTTAATTTCTGCTTGCCAGTGCATAACATTGTTCTTACTCTTGTTCATGTTCTCAAGCAAATAGCTTAAGGAATCTCATCTTATACCTTGATTTTTTCCCTTTTTCCTACTTAAATCTGGATTGAAAATAAAACAAAAATAAACATGTGGTGGTTGTTTTCAGCTCATCCATAAATTGTAAGCTGAATCAGATAAAATTTTGTGAAAATATGCCCCTTGGTGGAGCATAGCGAGGCTGGAAAAAAAAGCGGCATGCCACGCTATGAGGTAGCTTTAAGCAGTTGGCACATTCTAGACATGGCTTTACATACCTCCAGTGATTTTTTATTTAGTAACGTAACATAGTGGTCAAAGCGTAAATTGTAGATAAAGTGTTAAGCTTTAAACTTTCTTAAGGTTGATTGAATGAACTTTCTCTTGTGAACTGTATTTCATATTATAGTACTGCAAAAACCTCGCGAAATGGATGTATTGACTGATTACAATATGTTTCACCAAAAAAGTTGATTGACTGGTTTCATAGAATGGCAAAAATCAGAAAAGTTCCATATTATGGTTAAATGAAGAAATTATCACATCCGACAGAAGGTTAGCACAAACAGAAGACAAAATTAAGTAATGCTGCTTAAGATCGTTTGTTCATGTTCTATGTGTACCTTCAAATGCATTGTTCATAGGTGTGATACTGTAATAATTAAAGGTGTTAGTAACGAACGAGGGTGGCCTAAAATTACATGGAAGGAAGTTGGGTCAAAGACTTGCATCCCTTATATTCATGTGGCTTATAGAAAAATATAACACATAGGATGCAAAAGATCCATATAAGCGACACCAATTAGTTGGGGATTAAGCTTAGTTTGGTATACTTACATTTGGTCCAACTTTACTAGGCGTTCTTTCTATTGTTTGGAGAATTTTTAATTTTAAAGAAAAGGTGTAGTTTGTTAGGAAATCCGAAACTATCGAATATTGGAATGAATTGGGCAAGTGGAGCGAGATGGATATTGATGATTTATATAGCCGACACAACTAGCATGGGATTGAGGTTTAGTTGTGTGGTTAAATGACTAATCACTCCCAGGCTTTCTTTTTGACGCCAACTATGCCTAGGCTATAACAGTCAACAAGCATTTAGAATTGTTATCCATTAAAACTGGAAATTATTCTAATGGTTGTTGTAAACAAGAAAAAAAAGTGCAATTCTGTCCCTGAAATTCATTTCACTGATCGTCTAACTTTTATCTGCTTTAAACATTTGGGACCTAGAGTTATCTGCATTTAAAAAATGGGACATTTGATATGTGCCAACAAAACTAAGGATATTTTTGTAGTTTTCTCTTCTGAAATTTGAATTTGAAGAAAAGAGAAGGATAAGGAAAAAGAACAGAACAACTGTGTGCCATCTCACTCTTCCAACATATTCCACCATTACTGCTTCCCATGGCGACCCCCTAATCAACTGCTTCCCGCCCATCTCACCTACTGCCTTCACCCTTTGCACCTACACCATTCTTTGTCTCTTATCCTCCATCTCATTCCACAACCTGCTCCCCCATTTTTTCCTAACATAAGTTGAAGGACAAAGAGTGCCAGTATGAAGTTATTATGCTTCATCTTAAAAGAACGTATCAACCCATGACCTCTCTCTGGAAAGCTATGAATGCTTTGTCCGTGAATTAGTTGGCGCAATTAGAAAAGCTATTACAAAATGAGAGAAAATTAATCAGTAACAATAAAAAAATAATCAGTACGCACTCTGACAAGCTTTTTACCAGAACTATGATCATATATGTGGTTTAAAGAGAGGATGAGGTTGGAGACTCTGTCGTGGGGCAGAGGGTAAGACAAGGCAGTTAAGGGTGTCCAATTGTTTGTTTAAAACAGGAATTACCAACTCTTCAAGTTGGCTAAAAAAGATATGGAGTAGTTAATTTTGTTTTTGGTTTAGTTTCTGTTGCATTACCATCTTGGTTATTCAGTTTGTTTGGCAAAGTAAAATCCTATCCAGTGATAAAAATCACAGGTAAATTTTTGCATGTTACGGAGACAGATTACCTATACAAATAAATAAAGCTACAATCTCGCAGAGGGAGGTAGTTTCCCTAGATATTCCTCATAATCACTTTTAAGCTGGCTCCCTCCCCCCCAACCAAAACCCCCCAACCCCCCAAAAAAAGAAAAGGAAAAATTGACTGCTTTTCCACATGTACTGTATCTTTCTTTTAATAAAACATTTATACATGTACTGTTTTTAAACTCCAATGCTCTTCTTGACTTAGATTCCCATAGGCAAAAACTGGATCATCTAATTCAAGCGATTTCTCTCTCTTTTATCTTTTTTATTCCCTTCTATTAATTCTTGAACATCTATGCCAAATTGAGATATGCAGCAAAATTCATCCGGAGAAGTCAATTTCCAACTTTGTGATTGCAAAATGATTCGCTTCTTGCAATTATATTCTGTTTGGGGACAATGTTCATTATGTTTCGAAATTCTAGTATGTTGCTTTTCTACCAAATGTTTATTGTTTGATTACTTAGAAATAAGCATGTTATCAAGTGTTAGAAATGGGCACGTTATCAAGTGTTCCCATTGGCTAGTCCAACTTAAATGATGTGGCGCACCAAGGGTTGAGGTAAGACATGTAGATGAGATCTCATTAAGGTTTTAGATGAGTAAGCTCATGATTAAAGATTCAATTAGCGCCAACTTCAGGAGAAGAAATTAACTCTTTGGCCTGGACATTGAGTAGCACCGACTTATGCTTGGCTCACCTCACTCATATTTCAGCTCCGGCCAACTAGGCTCTTTTTTTGATAGATGAGCTATGCTACACTTTGTTTTGTCAAATTTAACTAGAAAAATCACATGTTTCGCCTATACTTGCTTCCAACGATGAAGGTCATCAACAAGGTGTTATACTCCAACAGGGTGCATTTAATGGGCTGAGATATCCCATGGAACAATATTATTACTTTATATTTCATTTGACATCATAAAGTTGTTAAGGAAGAGGGCCAGATAATTTATATCATCCGAGAACCGTATAAACTCGTTTACTACATCTGTACATCCCTCTAATTTGGTTATTGAGGACTAATAAATAGCCAGTCGCATGCCTATTAACTCAAAACGAAAAATCAAAACATTTGGAAACAGGAGTTAATGTTTGATTCGAAAGTGAACTGACCATTTGAACACCCCTAAAGGGAGTATCACTGTATCAGTCAGGGATGAGGGGGTGCACAGTCATGTAATTCACTTGACGGGGTCAATAAGTCATGTTTTTCAGTCTAATTAGCATGTGACAGCAATCTTCATTGACCTATAACCCCACATTCATGCTTTCCCTGAAAGCAGTCACAGTTCCCTGGTTCATCTGTTGCCAGTTTTATAGGATGGAACAAAGTTTATGACAGAAAGGTACATGTGCTTCTCAAGTCTGTTGGTGCTGTTAGCTGATGATAGTGATAAACATTGAGATGGCAACAGTTCAAAGGAGGCTTCCGGGGAGACTAGGGTGGTGAAAGATGGGGGAGGGTTCTAAATTTATGTAACATGGATTCTGTTAATGAATTATAGCGTCAGTCACTAAACCTACAATTTTTTAGCTCGAGACATTAAACCCACATGGTTATGTTCAATTTTGAGCTAATATATCTAAGAGTCCATTAGAAAACTAGAAATACCTATGTCCATGTCAGAGCAATTCACACAGATACATTTAGGCTTAGGCCATAATGAGTCCATATAACATAATCCACGTACTGGGGTGTGTAGTTTATTTCCAGGAAATACCAATAATATCAGTGTGTAAGGTGCAAAGCCAGTGTAAGGTGCAAAGCCAATTCTGGATTGGTTTGCAATTTCTTTATCAATTGTGTTAGAGGACGTGAAGGGAAGTGCTTAAGCCAGAGGTTATATTTAGCATAGTGTTAGATCAGTCCTTTCAGCAATTTGTCCTTCACTTACCTTAACTAACTTATCAGAGTTTGTCCAACTTCAGCAAAAGAAGAGTATTTTCATGCACTATGCACCCTCTTCATTTGGTTGCCTGTTTAGATATTAAGTGCACGCCTTGACTAGAGGGTTCTAGCACACATTTCTTTCAGATGAGTTTATTATCGTTTCAAAGACAAGGTCTTGTATATTTCCAGGGATGTGGAATCATAATATTTAGTAGCTCCAATTCATAGAGCATTTTTTGACTCAATTGGGTGATGAGCAGGAAGACATTGATTCGGCACTTCACTGCTCAACCAATATACCAAAGTAATGACTAATGGACTAAGTACGCTCTTGTGATTTCTGCTCTTCGACTGGTGTAAATTGTAAATTACCTTTTAGATTTCGCAATAGGATTTCATCTCAATCCATTCTCAAGAAAAAAAAGGATTCCATTTCGATCTGGGCTCACTATTTCCTTTTTCTTTTCTTTATGCTGATTGATTTATTTTCATTTCCAACTCGCCGATATTGTAGTTGGTGAGATTGAAACCCATATTGTAATTGGTGAGATTGAATTATTGAAACCCTTGTCTAAAAGGTTCTGCCATCATTCTACAGGTTTTTAGCTCCTGGATGCACTTCTGTGCTGTGCGTATCTTTGCTGAGAGCATTTTGAGATATGGCTTGCCTCCATCATTTTTGGTAAATTCATTTGGACCCTCAAATATTATGTTTATCAGCTACTCGGTTTGTTGTATTTAGATTATTATCACTAACCATTGCTTAAGGACCCACATAAATTTTCAGTCTGTTGTGTTGGCACCCTCTACTAAAAGTGAGAAGAAAGTACGTTCCATTCTCGAGTCACTCTGCGACAGTTCAAACAGGTATGTCATATAACAAAGTCCATTCCTAACCCCAATTCCATGACTCCCTCCCTGCTGTGAAAAATGCCTATTTGCTATATTTAAAAGAACTGGGTTTATAAGCATGTAATATTTTCCCTGAACTCCACCCAGAAGGAACATGTGTAAAGCTTTTAACATATTAAAAATTGTATCTCATGACTGTTAATGGTATTTACAAGCACATAATATTTTCTTCCAGTCTCCGCTGAGCAGGAACATATACCATGCTTATAACATGGATGCTATTTAGCTTGACTATTACTGGTCCCGAGTACATTTATTCCATTCTATCTATACTTGAGGCTGAAAGTTCTGCTAATTGTCCATTGAGTATATTGTATGAAAAGAACATGCATTTGTTCAGTTGCAATACGCCACATCTATGTGGTCCTTTGGACCTACATGTCTTTCTGTTCAACACTGACTGACTGTTATTAAATGGTTTGTTTATCATGTTCCCCATTTATACTGTTTTTAATTCAACTGCAGCAATTTCTGGAAATCTGAGGACGAAGGAGGAATGGCTGGTTTTGGAGGTGATACAGAGGCTCATCCTTACGTCTCCTTCACCATAAATCTTGTTTGAGTTCGATGAATGGCTTGTTCTGTCCACTGCAATTGGTTTGAATCTAGTTGCCATCAACAATAAGGACAGGTTGCGCACTTGTACAATAGAGAGGATTGTTCAATTATTTTTTTAATATTATATGTTTATTGTAAAACATATTTTTATACTACCTCTTGCTGCCTTTATAGGGGTTGATTGTATCCCAAATCTTAGTACTTCACTGGATGAAAATGTTTTGAGGATATTTTGATATGTATTGGGAATTGTTTCCCATACTAAATGTAATTTGTTCTTGTTTTAATCCTGTATGTCGTTGCTTTCGTGCAATATGATCCTCCTCCGTCTATTCTGATGCATTTTCATTCTTAGCTTGATCTTTGTGAGTCGGAATGCTATTGGTTTCTCGATTATGTTAAAAGTTTTGAGCACATGACAATTGCCACACCAAGCAATCATAAATTGACTAGTTTTGCGTTGTCTAGTCAAGCTACCACAACCATCTTCTTTTATTCCGGTTTGTGGACCACCAGTATGAGTAAACTTACATGGACGGAGTTAATTACCAAAATGACTGATTACCATTAATTGTTTGCGAGCATTGAGACCGAGGTTGTACAATCTTCTTGGCGAGGAAAGTGAATAGGAAATGGGGTTAAATAATGAGCAGGAACCCGGTTAAGTTCTGCAAAAACTGGAACCTAAAGAAGGAAAAAGAAACACTTCCAGCAGCACTTAAATGCATTTATGCAGTTGATTGCGAAAAAACAGAACACCCTGCTCTTTTTTTTACCCTACCTTTGGAAAACTTTAGTGCAGGTGCAGCTTATGTCTTGGAGGTTGTAGTATATGCTTGAGCTTTCATTTAAGTTACGGCAACTTGTTTAGGATTGAGGCGTGGTAATAATAGTTGTAGTTGTTGTAGATAGTAGGGTATGGTCCTGGCTAGTTGGGATGAGTATCTCTAGCCTTCTAGGCTGTAGTTGAAAAGGATGTTAGGGCATTCTCAGGTATGTCTAAACTCCAAAAAACTTGGGTTCGGTTCATTGCTCTGCAATGTATCCTCTTTTGGTGTAGCCCTGTAATCCAACAAAGTGACCCACATGCACCATCAATGAGCAATTGGCCCTCTTATACATATTACATGTTGGTTTTGTCTAGTTAGCTAGTTGGCAAATGATGAGCATTATGTATAATTTTTCGGTTGGAGAACTGACATTCAAAAGTAAAGATTTTTGTGTCAATAATGCACAACAAAAAGCCTATCTCCTCGCGGATTGTTATTAGAGGTTGTTCACATAGACATCAGACAAATTTTGGAAGGAAACAGAAAACAAACAGCTTGTGCCTTGGACTAGTTGCCAAATTGGACATATTTGTGTCTGCTCAATGTTTATCGACATTTGTGATTCGACACCAATTTGCTCAATCCGCCGGAGGAGAAGATTTTCCGTGCCTCCTTGCAATTTGAATAGAGAAAAATGATTTTTACAAAAGCCTCTTTTATTATTTTAAAATATCTCACGTTTTATTTTTATAGATCTTCTGTGAAAAGGGTCACATCACATGACTAAAATAACATTTGTAATGGACTACAAAACCAAATCTCCCGCAAGGCTCACTCACTAATATCTTCTCCTCCCCTAGCAAAAAGAAAAAAGAATTACTCACTATATAAAAGGATCTTGCTGATCTACTCATAATAATATTTGTAATAGCCGAAAGTGGAATTTGAACGCGACAGGAAAAACATAACAGAAACCATGGGCTATAGAGAAAGAGGGAGTTGGCCACATTTACTATAGCAACGGTAGTGGTAAGTTTAATAAAAGCAAGTGAAGACAACAGTAATAAATTGGTGAAAGAGGCAAGTCTATGTCGTTTGGAGAATGGCACAAATACGATAAATGAATTAAAATGTGGTCCTAACGACTCAGGTTTCTTCACATTCTTAGCTCCCGGCCAATCACATTGCCCATGTCAGTCTTGTAAAACAATCTCCACACTTCATTTTATGGGTATATTATAACTTCGAAACCCTTTTCACAACTAACATGAAATAGGTAGTAGTTGTATTTTCTTTAACTACTCTAAAAATAGTATATATGAACCCAAAACTTTAAAAATATAATTGATTCAATGCTAAACCTTAGAAATTGTACCCATAAAATTTAAATCCTAAATTCGTCTCGTCTCTGGACTAAAGTGCACTGATTTTGTATAGAGATAGTACAATTGAAATAGAAGTAGAAATAAAACTGACAAGCTTGAATCTTATGCCATGCCATGTTTTCCGATGAGGATCAGATCTGAAACCTTTAAACAATCTAAAACTGATGTTCATAACATGTTAAGCTATGCTATATTTGTCTGTACGAACTTAATTAGGGGTATACGTATAACAAACAAAGGAGAAACAATAGCTGTGATTTATGTATACAAACAACACTTGATCTTACATGAGTGAAGAAGATTAATTCAATGATACTATAATGACAACTGACAAGACAACAAACAATTTTTAAAAGATGTGAGGTTAAACTTTATGCTTTCACAGATATTACTTTCAATGTACTACGATAACAACAACAAGACACCCAGTATTATCCTACACCGTGGGGTCTGGAGAGGGTAGTGTGTACGCAAACCTTATCCCTACCTAGTAAGGATAGAAAAACTGTTTCCAAAGACCTTCGGCTCAGGAAAGCATAAGCACCACAATAATGAAAATATAGACAGGAAGGGACAGTTCAAAAAAGCCATATAAAAGCATAAACAACAAGACAGTAAGGTGATCAACAATGAAAGAAAACAACGATCAGTCATAAATGCGTCAATACTATTGTTATGACCACTCTAGACTAATTATTCTACTACCCTAATCCCCGACCTCCATACCTCCCTATCAAGGATCATGTAATTTTAAGCAAATAGCATGTTGGGATTATATTAAACCTAATTAGCTTAAATTTGAAAGGGATGCCTTAACGTATTCACACAAAAGAGTGAAAAACATTGCCACCATCTTATTAAAAATCAATGTCATCTTCACCCTCCATACTTGGTGGCCCAACCTAAGAGAAATTAAATCAGAAAAATCCAATTCCTAATCCTAAGAGGGGTGGAGAAGAAGGAACGAAGGCAAAGGGGACAAACCAAATAAATATAGCAAATAAACCATGCCAAATTGGAGCTTAAGGTGGGACCCTGTCCCTAGCTATGGGCCTTAGCCCAAATTTCCATATAGTGACGGATGAGTTCAATATAATTTAATATTTCGGAGTAAAAATACTTAATAAATCTTTTGATTAATATTTATTGTATGAATTGAATGAAACTTGAATAAATGCCTGTGCGAAGTGACTAGTTTCAAACAGCCGGAAACACTTTGACCCAATATGTTCTCTGTCTTCTTCCTCATGTTTCCAATAATTATTCCTATTTTTCTTTTCTTTTATCTTCATCACCTTTTTCTTGGGGGTGGAACGGGGGTTATTACTCAATCTCTCAGCCGGCTCTTTTTCTTTTTGGTCCAAAAGATATCGTTATATTACTTAGGCAGCCCCCGTTTATCCATAATTTTTTTTTATATATTTGTCCATAAAATTCTGTAAGTTTTTTGGAAAATTTTCGAAGTTTTTCAAAAGAACACTTTTTTAAAATTTTCAGAAAAGCTTTTTTCGCCGCTCTCTATATTTTTTCAAGTGAAATGTATGCCTTAAAACTTCAAATTTCTAATATTATTTTTTAATTTAATTCCAAAACAATTTATATGTCCAAACGACTTAGTTTTGGACAGGTATGCATTTGTCGAATTGAATTTTTTAATTTGTTTTGCAGTACGTACTGATATTAAGATAAAATGTTAAAGTTTGAATTGTATAGTATCTGCAGGGGTATCTATCGGGCAAAAGGTAAACTTTTTAAGAGTCCGGAATCAATTATTGGGTTTTAGGACAAGTGTGACCTTAATAGGTCAAAAAGAGGAAGTTATCAAATTATGTATAACGCGGTAATAAACCGCAATATACCTTAACGGTGTTTTAGCCGTTAAGGTATAGCACGGTTTATCTCGCGTTATACACGTATAACGCATCTTTTTTTTTTTGCGCTATGCTGACAGGATCTAACGGACAGGTATAGTGCATAAAAATACAGCGCTACATCTACATAGCGCATAAAATAACCGCGCTATACCCCAATTTTTAAATCCCTTCTTCTTCCTTCCCACGATCAGACACTTGCAAACCCTATTTTTTTATATCCCCAAACCAGAACGCACCCCCCCCCCTCCCTTTTCTGCCTAAAAAAAAATTCTTGTAGGCCCCACCCGTCACAAAACGACAAGAACATAGGTCTCACATCGTAGCAAAGCATTGTGTTGTTGTGGTTTCACTGTTTCGAACTCAAATTTTCAACTAATTCACTTTTCGAAAATCATAAATCGAGGTATTCCGATTTAGTTTATGTCGAAACTTGTATAATAATGCATATTAGTTGACTTGAATGTGTTTCCATGTCGTTTATTTATCCGGACTAAGATATTAGTGTTCTAAAAAAAATATGTAAAAATTGCGATTTTTTTTTTGTTAATAAAAATGTTAATTAATATCGTTTACTGTTTTATATGTATTTTCGTGAATGTTATGTGATTAAACTGCATTTGTTGTTTATATTTAGTTTAGATTATTTATTAGCGTAGTAAAATGTAGAGCCTTTTAGCGTAGTAATAGAGTATTTTAGCGTAGAATCCTTATAGTTTAAGTATCTCTTATACTGATAGATGAAATACAAACTCTGTCCAATTAAATAATTAAGAATTAATAATTTAATTTATAAAACAAACACACAAAATTATAAAAATATTAAAATTGACACACATAATTATTTATGATAGCTTGGTTCTACTGGGCCTCAAATATCGAGTCTGGAATCCATAGGTATATACTATGTCCAATTAAATAATTAAAACTTAAAAATTTAATTTATAAAACAAACACACGAAATTATAAAAATATTGAATACAGGATAGCTTGGTGCTAGCGGACCTCAAATATCGAGCATGGAACCCATAGGTATATACTCTGTCCAATTAAATAATTAAAAGTTAATAATTTAATTTATAAAACAAACACACGAAATTATAAAAATATTGAATACATGATAGATATATATACCTTGTCCAATTAAAAAATTGTATAACTCTAATTATTTAATTTATAGATTAAACATACAATTAATGTTTAATTTACAGTTGACGACATGGACGTGTCGCCTATACATCCCGGACCTTACTCCGATGAGCTATTAGTGCTATAGGGAGATCATAGGTCCGCCCACGTATGGGAGGGAGAGTTACTGTCCCAGACTCTCCGCACCACGAGAGTGGACGACCTGTGGGATTTTATGAGGGACAGAAATCTCCATCCCCGTGTAGTCCAGCGCCTGCAGGATACGAGATTCTACAGGATTTTTGAAATCGGGAGGCTGCAGCTCGACTGGGCTTTGATCATGGCGTTGATTGAGCGGTGGCGATCGGAGACGCACACTTCCCACCTGCCCATTGGCGAGGCCACCATCACGCTGCAGGACGTGGAGGTTTTATATGTCCTGCCCGTTGATGGCATGGTCGTTGCACTGCCTCCGACTATGAGATATATGGCCCGTCCGCAGTATTTGCACATGCTGCAGCAACTCACGGGTTTCAGGCCACAAGACGAGACTGCATCGTCGGGGGCCAGTCGGATGAGTTTTACCTCTATGAGCAAGGCATGTGGTAGATGAACCATTTCCCACAAGAGCATAACCTTTGTAGATTCATTTACAAGATCTACATTATTCCCCTAATTTTGATGGATAGTGGTGCGAACTTCAAAAATATTTCTTTCGTTATCATACTGCAAAAATGAATGCCAATGTGCTCGCCGCCTGTATTTCTCAAATCTCTTCATCGGCATTGGCATAAATTCAACACCCTTTTCCATCAACGACGTTACAGCTGCAGACCTTTTAACAAACCTCTCCGCCATCTGCTTGAACGACATCCGCACCATGGCAGTGACATGCAATCCTCTTACCGACTTCATCCGGCATGCTTGGCAAGTTATCAAGGTAAGGAATCTCCCTTGAATGAAACGTCACTTGGGACTCGTACACTCTTCGTCTAGGGGAGGTGGAGCATACTCCCTCATCAAATCAGGTCCTTCATTCTCATCCTCCTCATCACCATCCTCACGAGGGAAGGGTGTCTCGTCTCCGGATTCCTCGGCATTGTTGTCGTAACCACTGTTCTCTTCCTTACTCTGTGCATCTGCCAGATCCCTATTTAATACGTCGTCTTCGGTCAATTGAGTGAGAACATGTGGTTCAACTTGCTCGTTTTCACTGCACAACCAACAAAATAATAAGCTACTGAAATTAATAAATACTTTTGCATATATAGCTGTATCACTTCACTTACAAGTCGTAATGTGATGAAATTCCATGATGGACATTTTCATGTTGGTGATGACTCCCGGAAGGACCACTATGATCCAACACACCAAAACTAGGCATATTCCAACTATGCGTGGGTTCATAACTTGTAACATTCATATCCGGCCGGTACCCCCTGTGGAATATATGAGCGTTAATACAAATTCAATACAACAAAAATGTACATCGTAACACAAAGGAAAATTGAAGTTTACCACTCGTCTTGTGAATTATGTAAAGTAGGACAAAAATTATTTCCTCGCTGCTCATTTGCCGGCGGTGATAAGTTTAAATCAAGGCAAACTCTTTCATCCGGAACCTGTCCGGCAAAAACTGCTCCAGAATAACCACCCAATGACTTGGGGTTATACCTACTACGTGCAACCTCATTGTTGGGAACGTCTTCGACCTTGACGTACATATCCAACATGTTGATTACAAGAAATTCCCGGTATTCATTCGGAGTCCTCAGAAAATCCCTCAAAGTTTCATCATCGTTGATGTTAAACTCCGAGTAAAAAGCAACCCCTTGCGGAGTGACGGAATACAGATATCTTCCGATTACTTTAAGTTTCACCGAACGTTTCCTCACACTTATTTTTTTGCAGAACAACGATACCAATTTATCGTACTCCATTGTAAGTGGCAATTTAACATGACACTGTGGAGATAAACTGTACCTCACAGAGTTATTCTCTATCACAACCTCACTCCCCCAATATAATGAAACTCTTATTCTTCGCTCTTCAGACATTATGAGAAAATGCTTGACAATTTAACAAGAAGAAAAGTTTGAACGGGAGTTAGAATATTTTTTGAATGGATTTTCGTAAAATTCTAACCCCTTTATATAAGGAAATGGCTAGCCCGGGGGCTGAAATTTTTGATGTATAGCGCTCTTTTAATGCGCGCTATACCCATTTGAATGTCAGTTAACTTATTGGTGGGCCCAGAAACAAGTATAACGCGATCATTTTATGCTCTATACAAGTATAACGTTTTTTATGTGCTATACCTTCCAGTGAAATCCTGCCAGCATATCGCGGAAAAACTATGCGCTATATAGGTATAACGCGGTAATTAACCGCGCCATATCTTGACGGCTGAAACACCGTTAATGTATGGCGCGATTTATTACCCCGTTATACATAGATTGATAACTCTTAATTTTTTCCAGCTATTAATGTCACACTTATCCAAAAACCCAATAATTAGGCTCCGAACTCAACTTTTTAAACCCTTTTCCAAAAGATTAGAATATATAATGTCGTATATGAAAAGGTAAAAAAAAAAGAATCTCATTTGACCTTTTGTAAGTATTTTAGGAGAACAAGTTAATTTCATTTTCAGATAAGTCAATATAATTTGACAACCAATCAAAACAGAAGATGAGTTCCAATTCAAACGGGGGAGTAATGTGTTTTAAATGAGAAAGGTTGGAGGAATTAATTATGAAAAAAGCAGGTCTTATAGTGAAAAGTGATGGGGGTTATAAAAATGTGAATTACATGGACCGGTTTCGAAATTGAAGTTATATACCATCAGAGTAAATTAATCTATACTTACCATTTATTCTAATTTATCAGTAGTGTGACAGTATTATGTAAAATTTCCTTATATTGTCTGCAGTGGATGAGCCACATACACCAAAGGGTCAACCGACACTTCTTTACCGGAAAATTATATGTATAGCTAGGTAATCTTTTTTTAAAATGTATATATACTATACAGTGATACCCCTTAACTTCTTGATGAATTTATTTCTTTATATCTGAATTCCTCTTAATGAAAATACTGTCTCCGCCACTAATTGTACAAAAGGGCAAATTCTGAATTTTCATTAACAATTGCTGGATGTTTCTGCACCATTAATTTGTACGTATTTTTTAAGAGAATGATGAGTCAAAATAAAGGTACAAAGGGCCAAAGCCAAGCAATCACAACACAAACACTTGCGAAAGGAAACAACCAAAACTTGGTATCCGACAAGCTAAATTAAGGTGCATATATAGGACAAAATTCCGAATCTACGAGAACATCCCTCTTTTCATTTTCCTCAAAAACCATAACCTAATATATTAGTACAAAGTTTCTGTTTTATTAAATATTTTAGTTTTATTTAATTTGGATAATTTTCTGGCAAAGATTACATTAAGTAGGCGTTCGGACATGAAAAATGTAAAATTTGAACAAAAAGAAAAGTATTTGGAGTTAAGTTGAAGAATGATATTTGAAACTTGAAATTATATTTGTACATGCAATTCACTTGAAAAAATATTACAATTTTGTGAGTGGGGAAGAAAGATTTTCAGAAAAGTTTGAATTTGAAAAACTCAATTTTGAATTTTTCAAAGACTTGCAAAATTTCATGGACAAACACGTTTTTGAAAAGAAAAAAAGAAAGAAATTTATGGACAAACGGTGCCTAAATAAGTATTTTGGAAAACAGAATTTTGAATAATTGTAGAAAATTTACAAAAAATTGTAAAAGCTATTTTATTTTTCGAATATAAGTGCAGTATCTAGTATGGGAAATTATGAGAATCTTACGATCGGTCATGTCACGCATGAATAAAGCACAGTATAAAATAACCAATCAAAATATTACAGAAATCCATTGATAGCTCTCTAACACTAATGTAATGTACTATCTCTGACTGAAAGAGAATAGAGGTTAAGGTTTGTTTACTTCAACATTACTCTTTCTTTCAATTCATTAAATCAATCTAATCTAAACTTTAAACACCGAAAATCTCCCTTACTTTAAATTCTCAAAAGCAATTTATTTGCCAAAATAGGTTAAAAAGGAAAATAAAAGGGGCCACCACATTAATGTCGTATATCCTCTTCCTTATATATGGACAAGTATCAAATGACCATTCATTTACATTGACATATTAACGTTCTAGCTTTTGACTCTCACATTACTGATCCTCCTTTCCTTTCAAGTTTAAACCCCAGATTAATATTAATATTAAAATAGAAATAATAACAAGGAATGAATTAAATTAAACGAAAAGAAATAAAGATGATTTTACTTCTTTTGCCGATATGCGGTTTTGCTTATTAAGAAAATACTTGGGGACTGTTAATTCGCTAAACCTGAAAATATTATACTCAAAAGTTTTAGAGAATTTCTCTTACATCCTTTTAATGTATTGATAATTGTGCTATTTGAGTCGGCTTACACATATCTCAATAATTTTTCGGAATACCTACAACAAAGTCACTGAATAATTAGTTATATCCGGGGGCGGATCAATATTGGGGAGTGGGATCATCGGATCCCGTTAGCTTCAACAAAAAGATTATATATATATATACAATGGAGACCCCTTAAATATTTTATGCGGCCTCCAATCTGGACAGATGAGCTGATTTGTAGAAGTGCTTAAGGCCTCATTTGTTTTTTTTTAAGATTAAGACGTCTGAATCTGAATATCAAAATGTGTATTAAGATTAAGACGTCTGAATCTGAATACACATCTGAATATATTAAGATGTGTATTAAGATCTGAATAGAAATAATTAAGACTGTTTGATTTTTAACATCTGAATGTATAAAATTTATCTTTATTTAAAAATTAATAAACATAAAATTCAAATGAAATACTAGCTAATCTAATATTCTATCAATAAAATATATAGTTTTTTAAAATATGATAGTTGTTGGTGGTGATGGCTAACGGGTGAATGCCGACTAGAGGCGGTGGTTGGTGGTAGTTTTGGTTGATGATGGTGGTTCATGCTAGTAGCTAATAGTGATTGGTAGTGGTGGCGATTAGGATTGAGGATGTTGGTGGTGGGTGGTGATAGTTAATAATGGCGGGTAGTGATAGTAGTTAGGCGGTGGCGCAGTTAATAATGAATATGTGATACCACTTAATGAAATTAAGTCTCTGTTATAGATCTTAATCATACAAACCTATTCAGACTCATTAAGTGGTTGTGAAGTAAAATAAACAAACACACTTAATGATTAAGATCTGAATAATTAAGATTCAGACTTTAAAAACAAACGCACTTAATATCTGAGATATGAATGATTAAGATTCAGACCTCCATTAAGTGCAAACAAATGAGGCCTAAGTACCTTCACTCTCTTGATAAACCAAGTTTGAATCTGGGCTCATAACAATGCATAATTTTTTATTTATTTCTAAAGTAGTGCATCTATAATGTTCGGATCCTAGGTTCGCCTCTGACTATATTCAGTGGCGGAACCAGAATTTTCGTTAAGGGGTATTAAAATATATAAAAGTAAATATATCAGGAAATTAAGTGGAGTCAATACATAGTATTTATACATATAATATCTACACAGTCTTCCTATAAGGTGACTCCGTCACTGACTATATCCCCAAATATTAATTAGGAAGTTAGCTATCAAAATTCTCTTCTTCAAAGTAATTAGGAATTTATCCAAAATAAGCATCACAGAATATTTTTAATCATTAATGAGTTCAAGAAAGAAAAGAAAAAATAGAAATATATTGGAGATGAATGAAGCCCCGGCCCGTCGATCAAAAGCAATGCTGAAGCACGATATGGGCGATAGCGACGTTCATATTTATGAAAGCTATGTCCCATTCAGATTAGATGGATCATACATTTTGTATTATCAAATCATCAAAATAATTATAAAGATGATTAGAAAGCAGAAGAAATAAAAGTTAAAAGAGTGTAGTGACCGAAGATCAAGAAGCCTCCAGTGCATGAAAAAAGGTTGAAGAGAGAGACTTTACGACGTGGAATCTATATAGTTGATGTGGTCATTCTAGAAACCCTATGATTGGTAACCAGGCATTCTTATAATGCCACGTATACATCATCAGGTGACTTTTGAATGATGACATGTCATGTAAAATATCCGTGTGTTCATTAATTTCCTTTTTTAGCAAGATGGTTGTGGTTGAAATTTTACACATGGTAATTAATTATATCAACATTAATTTGCTTATTGGAAATATAACAAACTGCTCCAAAGACAACTTTGAAAAGAAAAAAAATTTAATATCTAAAATAATCAAATATTATTAACGACAAAAAAGACTAAAAAATTAGTTAAAGTAAACCAGAGGGACTAATTACGAAATTAAAGAGGCATAGGAAAAGGAATAACAGAAAGGGCCTACATGAGTTTGATTAACTTCAAATGATAACAACCATTACTTTAAAAGCTATTATTATATCCTGATCGATTAAGAAAAGAATTCCAGAATCTTACTGAACTGGAAAGTCAGCAATTATTAAATTTGTTAGGTTTTGTATTTATTCAATGTTCTACTGCAAGCAGAATCACAAAACCATCATGATTCTGATTAATCAAATAAATGATTTTAATAACACGTATGCCAGCTGATTGTAATTGATGAACCTAGTAATAATAAAAATAAAAATAAACAGTCAAAACCAAGCATAAACACTTTCCTGACTAGGAAAATTCATAAAACTATAAAAAAGGTTCTGTGTTAAATGGAACACTCAAGTTATTCTTTGAAAATATAGAATCAACCCCCAAAAGGCAATATAATATTTCCCAAAATGAAGTGTGGTTTTTCTTAGTTAGAGCTTAGAAGTAAGAAAAAGGAAAAGAATTTGTGGTAATGAAGATTGACAAAGCATCAATGCACAAAATAAAGCATAATTGATTAATGTGCCACGAAAGAACAATTCTATGGACGAACATATTCAGAAAGTTAATTGCCGACATTGTAAATACCATTACTTCACGATAAGGAGATGACCACTAATTTTGCTTTTAACGAAATAGAACAAGAGCTATTGACCAAGGAAAGGAATAGAATTTCTAATTTTTTTATTAAAGTAATTAGGACAAAATTCCTTGGCAAGAAATGACCGTTTGCAATAAACTTGTGCAGAAAAATAAAATTGTAACTACAAACAATTATAATGAGAAAATAATTTTTATTGATAAACATTACGGGTTATAACTCAATTTAGCCTTTGATTCTTTTCTCCGATTTGGTATTCATATATAATTCAAAGGCCTTAGCGGCATATTTCTCGAATGTAGGATGATATCATATCCTTGATGTATTTGATGATCAAGAAGCATGTAGCAGCATGCCATTTGGATCTTGAATGTTGCCATAAATTCGAGCAAGATGAATTTGATATGTCTTTGATCTCTTAATCAAGAATTTTATGAAATTTCGTAGATCGTATATTTAATCTCTTTGTGGATATTATGTAGCCTTATTTATAGGCGTGAATTAGAGCCACCAAACAATCCTAATGGACTCATCTTGTAGATGCCTGATCAAGCTCAATTATGCCTTATAAAAAGGACTAACCGGTTGTTACAAATATAATCCGATTTAAAAGTCCAGATTCGAATACCACAGAGAACTAAAGTCTTACTACAACTGTTTACTACCACTAAGAAGATAAGTTTGAGCAAATTATGAAATTATAAAGAATGAGATTTTATTTCTAACTAATTAACTAACTAATTAAAGTAGTAAATTATAACCTAGAGATACTAAGGTTTGGATAAAAGATTAAGTAGAGGACTAGCGTTAAGATATCCCCTATTTTCGGAATCTTCCCCCGCTATATTTTTCATAAATTCACCTAAGTATTCTCTACTGATTGTGAGCACTTTGAGAGTCGTATGTCTCTCTCGAGAAACTACCACAACTTATTAGACATATTCTCTCGAACTATGCTAGCTGGCATTAATTCATCCCTCACTATGATCGTGCCAAGGTTTCGTTACTCTAATCCCGCGTTTAAATTCTCCGTATTGATCTCTCAAATACGTTAGGAGTGTGTTGTTCAACAACTACCTAAATATGTATTCTCCCTCGAGCTATATACACACAAAATAGGCGCAGTTAATTGAGATCTCTTCAATCAACAACAACGAAAATATAGTTGAACAAGTAGAGAAAAACCAAAGGCAAATCTATATTAAACGTAGTGAACAAATGATCACGCCCATTTCTAGTCCTAAAAAGGATAAGCGGTCGCTGCAAATATAATCTGGTCTAAAAGTCTGGAGTCGAATCCCACAGAGAACTAGGGTTTAGCTACAACTGTTCACTATCACTAAGAAAACAACCTCGAACAATTCCTAAGTTATAAATATTAAGATTCTTATATCTAATTAACTAACTAATTAAAGTAGTATATTAACAACTAGAGATATTGTGGGTTGGAGACAAGATTGGAAAATCCTAGAGTTATGATTTCCCCAATTGTCGGAATCTTTCCCGTTACGCCTCCTACAATTTTACCTAAGTTTTCTCTTCTGATCATAAGCACTCGACTTATCGTAATTCTCTTTCGAGCGACTAAAATAATGTACTAGTCATATTCTCTCGAATTATGCTAGCTTGCACTTTTTCACCGCTTATTATGATCACGTCAAAACTTTGTTATCTCTCATCCCATTTTTAAACCCATCATATTGATCTCCCATATACCTTGGGAGTGACGTTGTTAGACAAAAACCTAAATATGCACTCTTTTTCAAGCAATACATAATAAATAGGCACAATCAATCGATTGTCATTCAATCAACAACAGTAAACACGTAGCTGAACAAGGAGAGAAATTTAACGGTTCAATTATATAAAAAAATAACGAGAATTTATCTAACAAAAGATTCCATCAAAATCCTAGACAACAAATTAGCTATTCACAATAGTATGCAAAACTACAATACTAGATTTCATAACCAAATAATGAAAATAGGAAGAAGGAAGTGAAAAACTCATAGAAGAATTCTCCTCCTTGCTCCTAGCTTGTTTTTGCCTCCTTGGTCGAATCCCATCTCAAATGATGTCTCTCTATTGATGTCCCTCCTCTCAAAAACTAACCTTTTGGGGTATTTATAGGGTAAGGGCCAAATTTACATGTCCAATACTATTGAGGAATTAAACTTTTTTTTCCGGATGGCATTGTTGGTGCCTTGCACTGCCTGTAACATTGTTGTTTCGGTGCAAGACACTGTCTGTAGCACTGTCTTTTCGGCGCAAGGCACTGTTTATGGAACTGATGAAAGTGCCCTGGACAATGCCTTGCACTGTCTATGGCACTGAATTTTTGTTGCCTTGAACTTCTTCTTTTATTGCTCCACTTTTTAGCTCTGAGGTACCATTTCATGCAACTTTTCTCCAATTCATGTCCAAGCATTCCTACACATGAAAAAAGCTTTATTAAGCGCAATCATCGCACAAATTAGCATCCAAACAACAAGCAAGTAGGGTAAATAATGTCTAAATATATGGAATTATCTCACGACATCAACATCCCACGCTTAAATGTTGCTCGCCCTCGAGTCAATCAACTAAACACTTCCTCATCAAGGACCCAACAAGACACACATTTACAATACACTACACCTACGACCATGGTTGATAGAAACAACTAAGCTCTAGCATATACTGTCAAAATACACTTCCCGTACTTATGCCCAATTTCAAAACATCCAATACAGGAACAACATGATTATAACATCCTAGCCTCGAAAACTAACTCAATGTCACAATTTACCCATGGCTCGAATACTTAATCTAACAGAGAGGTCTAATAACGTTACCTATTCTTTGTGAAACCACGTGACCTCACAAGAAAATAAAGAATAAGCAGTCCACACATCCAAATCACATGATTGAATATAGTTTAAGGAGTCATACATATGAAGAAAAACCACCCACTCTCTCAAAGAAGTCACATGCACGCAAAAGGTACCATAGTCTTTCCCCTTATGTAAACTTATACTAATGTAGGCCCGCTCGGTCCGAAATCAACTAGCACTTTATTACGGTTGTAATGTGGGCTATGGGACAGATAAGATAAATTTAGGATATAGTGGCTAACCCTACTAAGCACTTTAACACATCACGTATTCAACTTTAAACGCAAAATTCCTTCAATCCACTTCAATCATCACAAAATAGCTCACCCCAGAATATTTTTCCTTCTTCTGTACGCACTACTTCAAATCACATCCACTAGCAAAAACAAGAAACCTTTATTTATTCATTTATTCTTCCTTCTTTTTTCCCCTTTACCTTGCCGCTATTGGATTTTTATTTGAAGCACAAGTGCACATTTCTTCCTTCTATTGGTTCCACTCAAAAGCTACCCCAAGTTTCCTCATTACTTCTTTCTAGCGCTCTCTTTCAATTCAAGTGCTTTAAGAGGTATAAGGATCAAAATGATTCAATTAAGAACAAAAGGGGATAGGCTTGTAATGCGGGTACCAAAATAAAGGCTTATACGCTCAAAAGGATAACTACGGATGATTTTATTTATGATAAGCAACAAAACTCAAAAAGATCAAAAAATGCCTAACATCACTTTTCAAACCGAGTAACACCTAGGATTTGTCTTCAATTCACATTCCGGGCAAGTTCTAGACTCAAATTCATTAACATGGACTATAAAAAGAACTCAATTCACACATGGAACATGACTCCCTAAGACGGTTTCATTCGGACTCTCAATCAAACTAGTATTCACAAAGCCGATAGATATATTAAACATAAAGCACAAAGTGAACACAAGTCAAGCAAACGAGCCATAAGAGTCATAACACATGCTATTCATTTTTTTTACCAAGGCATCATCATATATTTAAAATCAAGGGAAGGTGAAACACATGCCAGAACCTAAGTATGCAACCATCAAACAAGTCAAAAGGTGCGAATCACATCAGCCCTTTATTTCCTACATACTACTCTAAAAGTAAAACAAAATTAACACTACTACCTGGTTCAAGTTACATCCCATGAAAAAGAATCGAGGTACTAAGAAAAACCATGGGGATCATTACTACCGAAGGAAAATAAAAGAAATGTTTTTGTATTTTTTTTGTTTAGAATTAGATCCCTCAAGAAAATTGTCTAAGAGATCCATCGTAGGGAAAAGTCCAATTTTGTTTTTCAAAAAATAAATATCAATTAAACTAACACAATTAAAATAACACAGAAAGTCACCCAGACAATTTTCTCACCCCACAATTAAAATTGTGCATTCCAATGAACAACATAAATAATAAGAGGGTAAAAGAAACTCCCTGGTAGGTCAAGCGCCGAAGCACTAGCAGCTCATGGGGTACTCAGACTTCTCTACGGTTTTTTCCTTTGTGTGGACACCCCACACTTAGTTCTAATCATCTGGATTGCGGTTGCATCATTCCAATAGCTATGCTTCCCATGCTGCTAAAAAAATAAAAATTCACACTACAAAAATAACACAATAAAAAATTAAAAATAAAAGAAAGTAGTAAAGTTGGCTTGCCTCCCAACAAGCGCCTGATTTAACGTCGCGGCACGACGTGAACCACTTTGTGCCTCCACCTCGAGCTTATGAATTGAACCCCCAATTTGGCTTCAAATTTTCGGTAATGCTCCAAGGGTGGTAGAACATATCTAATTGGCTCAAGCAACCATTGTACTATTCTACACTTCTGGGCTTTAGATGATGTATGTAGTCATGTCTTTCTGGCAAGAAAAATTCCAGAATGTAGGCACCTTGTTCCTCATTCCTTTGACTCTTCAATCGGCACGGATGACTCTTTTTCCATATCATCATTCATTTTTAATGTATAAAAATGTTTGGAGTGAGGACCAATGCGCTCAAACACATGAACTTCAGGACTTTCAACATCCCCAACATCAATGATACTAGAGTTAACAAAATTTATATCCTCAATGTCCTTGGATGACTCTAGTCTCACTTATTCAACATCGACATCCTCAAATTGTAGTTGGCTAGGTTGTTGATGTTCTACTCTGACCTCATCAATTAGCACCCCAAATTCATGCTCTTCTTGGCTACTATCCCCAAAATTGGCTTGCTGTGCATTAAAAGCTTCAACCACTTGACTTACTTGAGCCTCCAAGTTGCGATGAGTTGCCTCTTGCCTTTTTATCTGCAGTTGTTTCTCATTATTTTTTTCTAGAAGGCACTTTAACATATCCTTGATCTCCTTCAGGTCCGCATCCCCAGGTTCTTTGTTCCTATTAACTTCACAAGAAAAAGTAGAACCATCATAGTAAGGGGTTGGAGGAGGATAATAAATATAAGCACAACCATGAAAGTGACCATTTTGATAACCATACACATCACACACATTTCACAAATAAGATTGAGTTGGTGAACATAACTCGATCTCAGGAATGTTTTGAATTTTTTTCCATGGGCAGTTTCCTTAACAATATGTATACGGATCAAAAATAAAATTGCCAACACCTAAACATCCAAAATTCCAAGATGTCATGTTTCTCAAATCAACAAGTAAAATAAAATAAAATTGAAAAAACAAAATAAAAGTTTAAACTTGAAACCTAGCAATATGTACAGCTACAACTACACCGTTAGCTCCCCGGCAACGGTGCCAAAATTTGATCACGCCCAAATCTAGTCCTAAAAAGGATAAGCGGTTGCTGCAAATATAATCCGGTTTAAAAGTCCGGAGTCGATTCCCACAGAGAACTAGGGTTTAGCTATAGTTGTTCACTATCACTAAGAAAACAATCTCGAACAATCCCTAAGTTATAAATATTAAGATTCTTATATCTAATTAACTAACAAATTAAAGTACTATATTAACAACTAGAGATACTATGAGTTGGAGACAAGATTGGAAAATCCTAGAGTTATGATTTTCCCAATTGTCGGAATCCTTCCCGTTACGCCTCCTACAGCTACAAGTTTTCTCTACTGATCATGAGCACTCGACTTATAGTAATTCTCTTTCGAACGAACGACTACAATAATGTACTAGTCATATTCTTTCGAATTACGCTAGCTTGCACTTTTTCACCGTTCGCTATGAGCACGTTAAAGCTTCATTATCTCTAATCCGGATTTTAAACCCTTCGTATTGATCTCTCATATACCTTGGGAGTGACATTGTTAGACAACAACCTAAATATGCGCTCTTTCTCAAGTAATACATAATAAATAGACACAGTCAATCGATGGACATTCAATCAACAACAATAAACACGTAGTTGAACAAGTAGAGAAATCTAACGGTTCAATTATATAAAAACATAACGAGAATTTATCTTACAAAAGGTTCCATCAAAACTCTAGACAACAAATTAGCTATTCATAATATTATGCAAAACTAAAACACTAGATTTCATAACTAAATAATGAAAATAGGAAGAATGAAGTGAAAAACTCGTAGAAGAATTCTCCTCCTTGTTCCTAGCATGTTTTTGCTTCCTTGAGTCGAATCCCCTCTCAAATGATGTCTCTCTATTGTTGTATCTCCTCTCAAAAACTAACTTTTAGGGGTATTGACAGGGTAAGGGCCGAATTTACATGTCCAATACCAATGAGGAATTAAACTTTTTTTTCGGATGGCATTGTTGCCACCTTGCACTGCCTGTAGCACTGTCGTTTCGGTGCAAGGCACTGTCTGCAGCACGTTTTTTCCGGCGCAAGGCACTGTCTATGGCATTGATGACAGTGCCCTGGACAATGCCTTGCACTGTCTGTGGCACAATTGTTACTGTGTATGGCACTGTCTATGGAGCGCCTTCATCGCGCAAATTAGCATCCAAGAAACAAACAAGTAGTGTAAATAATAAATATATGGAATTATCTCACGACATCAATAAATCATCCTCCAATAGGTGCCATAAAATCCTAGATGGGAAGATTTATCTACTCATAATCATACAAACAATCATGATTATAATTGAAAGCATGAAAATACAGATTAAGAAAGAACGGAAGAGGAAACTCTTGTGATTCGTTGCTTCCAAGTGTTCCCGTACCTTTCTTGCCTCTCCAATAATGTCTCACCCCTAAGAAATAGGTTTAGAACCCCTTTTTTACATGTTGGGGGCGTGTAGGGTCAAAACTACGATGTCCTAGCCGAATTAGGACGAAGTCCGCCTTTAGCCGTCTCGCTTGGCGCCTGGCGCCAACCAGGACATCGAAAATTTTCCACTTCTATGCTATTCTGCCTTTGGCGTTTTGGTTGGTGCCTGGCACGAACCTGGGCACCAAAATCATACTCCCCCCAAATTCTCCTATTTTTATCACTTTGCTCTAAAACTTGCCAAATCACTTCAAATTGACTCCTATACATATAAACATCATTATTAAGCTCGAGTCACAAATATTTACACCAAAGTTAACAAGATTGAGGTATACTGCAAGGCAAATTACATGTGAAAACATGAATTTTTAGCCTAACATCACCACCCCACACTTAAGGGACGGGTAAGATATATATTTAGGTATAATGGATAACCCTCCTAAGCATTTTAATACACTACACTTAACTTTCAACTACACACTTTTCACGACCAATTCAAGCAATGCCACGAAGCCATATTCAACTTGGCCCTTTTTCTTTAAGCATAACTCTGCATTCACTAGCCTGGATCACGATGAATATGAGGGGTGTGCGTGTGTGTGTGTATATATATATATATATATATATATATATATATATACACTCTCCCTAAATTTAGGTTGCCCGACTAATGATCTTTTCAAACATATGTGCACCTTTTTGGTTTTTTTTTCCTATGGTCCCACTCAGAAGCTACCCCAACTCTCACCTTACTCTTCTAGCGACTTACGTGCTTTCGGAGGTAAAGATTCCAAAAGATTTAATTAAGAACAAAATGAGAATGGACTTGTAATGTGGGTGCCAAAGAAAAAGCTTACAAGCTCAAATGGGCTATCTACGGATATTTTTTTTTATGGTGCATGATAACTCAATGGACAATCAAAGAAACACCTACATCATATCTTAGACTCACAAAGCTTACTTATTTCCCTTCAACTAACACACCAGGCAAGTTCTAGACAAAACATGATAGCATAGATTGTAATCAAAACCTGACATCACACAATGCACATGGCCCTAGTCGGGACAGTTCCATTCTAACTCTCAAGTTTAGCCAAGTAATCAAGTAACTGAGAGAACGCATCGACGACATATTTCTCAAATGTAAGGTGATATGCATCTCCGTGATGTATTTGATGAACAAGAAGCATGTAACAACACTCCATTTGGATCTTGAATGTTACTAGAACTTTGAGCAAGACATATTTGACATGTGTTTATCTTTTAATGAATATTCCAAAAGTTTTATGAAATTTCAAAAATTGTATATTTGATCTCTTTGTGTATATTTCAAGAGTTTATGGAATTGCTGAGATAGATTTTGAAAGACATATATAATCTTATTTATAAGCATGAATTAGAGTTATGATGTAGTAGCCACCAAATAACCCTAATGGGCTCATTTTGTAGAGGCTCTAGTCCATATTTTTGTTATGTACTAATTTGAAATTTTTTCAAATATCTACGATAACTATGTGAAAAGCTTACTAATAGTTGTTGACGACAAACCAGAACCTGTCTGTTTGGAACAAAGTTTAGGATCACATAACCTCAAATCTGCCAAACCTTGTTCCTCATTATATTACCCTTGATTTTACTTTTGCTTTTTCCTTTTGTAATTTGGATTTTTCTTCTTTGTGTTTGTGCCTAAACTCTAATCATGTGAGAGAAGAGCGACAAAAAGATATTAAGTATAGATTTTTAGTGAGCATTGAAAAATATCTAAATCTAGTTAGCTAGGTGTCGATGTAGTGCGAGTTCAAGAAAACACGTTCTAACAAATTCATAACTAAATGTACTTAACCATGATTTAATAACTTTTATATTGCCCATTATACTAATATAAACCTCATAAATCAAAGTATGAAATTGAAAAGAACAAAAGGAAATAGTGGGGACCTTTTGGAGACAAATTAATGAGTTTGGGGGTGGGGGGACGACTTCAAATATTTGTCAAAGCAATTACTATATATTATCAGAACATCATCCATAGATGGCAGCAAAGTATTTTTTTGGTAAAGAGTATAGCAAAATTGCATTTATTTTGCTTAGTAGAGGGACATCATGTCATCATCATCCATGGCAGTAGGTTCAATTTGTCCATTTTTTAGCCAATTGGCATATATAAAGCGATGTGTAAGTCTACACTAAATTTGGTTGGAAGGGTGGGGATTACCTCTTTCATTGATTAGTAGTCATGTCTTGTTCTTTTGGCAAAACTTATGGAATTTTTAATGGTAAATTGCCATCAGCTAAGGGATAAGATAGTCTAAGAATCCAAGCAAGGTGTCAAATTTTAAATACGTAGAAGTTTCTTCCTTAACTGGCTAGTAATTAATGAATAGATCCAACAAAGTATCACTCCATTCTTAATTAAAAGTTTCGAGCTCAAGCACGTGAAATGAAAAAATTTATAGTAATGACTGGGAAGTGATCTCCCTACATGGTCCTTACGCGATGTTAATCTGAATTAATTATTGGGTTAGTGATTTCGAATACCAAATAATTAAACAAGAAACAGTATTAGTGCACAGTATGTGACTCTTTGTATTTCGTAATTAATAGCAACATAAAAGGAGGACAGAAATATTGTGTTTAAATATAATTGGGGTCATCCCTTTATATGGGGACACTTTGTCTAGTTGTTCTAGAGGATTAAAATTGACAAATCAAGGAAAAATGAACTTAAAATTGGACTTAATAGTCAATGGATGATTAGTAATATAAAGATTTGAAAATCTGTGATTGGCATAGAGATTAGTAGAGACAAATCAATTGTGTATTGAACTGTTCCAATATATGGCTCTAAACTCCTATATGTCTCCTGGAAGCAAAAATATAACATGAAAATGTCTTTACAATTCACATACAATCGGACATATCACTTGTACACAGTTTTTAAGACGGTTCCCTTTTTATCTCCACTCTATTCATGGCAGCTTAATTTCCCTTAATATTGGAAACAAGTATTGTTTAACTCAAAAATAGTTTCATGATAAAACAATTGAGTTTATATTTAATAAGGTTACTAACAATTGGTTCAAATCAGAGCAAATTGATGAATCACATAATTAGACTAAATAAGCAATAAATAATGATAATAAGGTGATTAAAAAGACTAGCAAAAGAAAAAATAATTTTGTTGAGATTTGCTTTGTATCACGACTCGATTTACTCTCCGAGAGGTATCGTGACGGCACCTAGTCTCTACGACTAGATAAGCCTATTATTAAGGAAAAACTTAAATAAAACACAAGAAATAAAAGAAATAAGAGCAATGGTCTAAATAACATAACTGTGCCGCTCGACTCATACAAAATACTTTTCTAATGACAAGAATGTAAAAAAAAGTCACAAGCTTCTAACAAGTACTGTAGCTCTAAACAAGTCTGGAAAGTACATAGGAAAAACTCTAAAAGATGGAATAGAAGGGGACTCAGAGGATTCTGCGGACGCGGCAGAAATACCTTGCGGTCTCCTAGAATCAGCAACAACAACTATCTAGGAGGCTAATAACTCGTACCTGGATCTGCACACGAAAACATGTGCAATAAAGGGCATGAGTACACCACCTTTGGTACCCAGTAAGTGTCAAGTTTAACCCCGGTCAAGTAGTGACGAGGTCAGGTTAAGGCTCTACTGGATTAAATAAAATCAATATAATACAGTACGAGAGATAAGTAAATTCTACAGTAAACAGTCAAGAAAAATACTCGAAAACTTAACAGTAAAGAGAGTCATCGGCTCAGAACAAGGTAACACAAGGTGGAATCTCCCGTGATACCGTCCCGTTGTTCCAGATGACTATGCAGTACAGGGGGATCTCTCGGAATACGTCTGTAGTCCTAAAGCAAATATGCAATGCTGGGGGATCTCCCGGAATACGTTCGTAGTCCCAAAATAAATATGCAGTGCTGGGGGATCTCCCGGAATACGTTCGTAGTCCCAAAATAAATATGCAGTGCTGGGGGATCTCCCGGAATACGTTCGCAGTCCCAAAATAAATATGCAGTGCTGAGGGACAGCACAGAATACATATGTAGTCCTAATTTAAATATGCGATGCGAAATAAATGACAAGTATGGCATCAATTTATACAGTTCATCTAATCACAGGTAGGGAAAAGCAGTAAGCTAACTAGGCATGGCGCACAGAGTGTCAGATAGACAATTAAATATTAAACAAGGAAGCATGCTTTTCTAATCTAAGTTAAACAATTTATCATATTAAACGATTTAATAGGAGAAAAATAATTATGATCTTCGAAGGAAAAATGAGATTTTTTTTTTGCAATAATGGCGCGTGTACGTACTCGTCACCTAATGTACACGGCGCCCACAAAATAATTAATATCAAACATCCTAAGAGGAAGTCCCCAACACAAGGTTGGGCAAGCCACTTACCTCAACCGCTCAATTCAACTTGAAATCACATTCTTGCCACGAGTACCCGACTCCAAATGGCCCAAATCTGTTCAAATTAATTACAAAATATAAATATAACTTTAAGTAACTAATTTAACTAATCAGATCGAAGCAAAAATGCGAAATTAGGAAAATGCCCCAAAAAGTCCCCGAGCCCACGTCTCGGAATCGGATAAAAATTATAAATTCCGAACACACATTCACTCACCAGTCTAACCATACCAAATTTACTAAAATCCGATTCCAAATTCTTGATCAAAATCCAATTACTCGGCCTAGGAACTTTTATCAAAATTTTCCAATTTAACCCAAATCAGAAATTAATTGATAAAATTAAGCATAGATTAGAGGGAATTAATCAAAACTAAGTAAAAATCACTTAACCAAACACCCACGTGAAAATCCTTCCAAGAATCGCCTAATCTCGAGCTCTCAAGTCCAAATTGTGAAAAATGACTTAAACCCTCGTTTTTGAACATTTTAATTCTCCCCAGATTTTCCTTAATCCCAATCACTGAAGAACCATCGTGATCGCGAAGAACAAATTTCGCGCCTCATAATTTTACTCTACGCGGTCGCGACTGACCTCACGTGACCGCGAAGAGCAAAGCTAGACTCCACTCCTGTCTCACTCCTTCTTCGCGAACACGGCCTAGCCCACACGTTCGCGATGCATCATTTCGCCGCTACTACGCGTTCGCATATTCCTGCCCCCGAACGCGAAGAACAAAACTCCCCTTCCCCAACTAAGCCTACGCGATTGCGACTCCCTTCACGTGATCGCGTATAAGGAAACCGCATGCACCAGAAATCACGCCCAACTCTAGTCCTAAAAAGGATAAGCGGTCGCTGCAAATATAATCCGGTCTAAGATCACGGAGTCGAATCCCACAAAGAACTAAGGCTTAGCTACAGTTGTTCAATATTGCTAAGAAACACAAGTCCAAACAATTTCCTAATTATAGAGATTATAATATTTATTTCTATCTAATTAATTAACAACTATTATAAATCAGTAAAATTATCATCTAACAAGGATAAAATTTGAGACAGAACTAAGGAGGTCTAGAGTTATGATTTCCCCAAATGTTGGAATCTTTCCCGCTATGTTTTCTATAATTTTGCCTTTGTATTCTCTATTAATCGTCAGCACTTTAGGTGCCGTAATTCTCTTTCGAGCAACTACAAAAATTTACTAGACATATTCTCTCGAACTACGCTAGTTGGCTTTATCTAACCGCTCATTAGGATCACGTCAAGGCTTCATTATTTCTAAACCTACCTTTAAACCCTCTGTATTGATTTCTCACATACGTTAGGAGTGACGTTGTTCAACAACCATCTAAATATGTATCCTTTCTCAAGCAACACATAATAAATAGGCACAGTCAATCGATAGCCATTCAATCAACAACAATAAACACGTAGTTGAACAAGTAGAGAAATCAAACGGCTCAATTATATAAAAATATAACAAGAATTTATCCTACAAAAGGTTCCATCAAAACCCTAGATAAAATATTATCTATTCATAATAGTATGTAAAACTACAATACTAATATTCATAACCAACAATGAAAAATATGAAGAGGAAGGAAAAACTCGTAGAAGAATTCCCCGCCTTGCTCCTATTGTGTCTCTGCCTCTTTAGGTCAAATTTTGTGTCAAAAATATGTCCAAGTCCTCAAAATATCGTTTTTCATGTATATATACCAAGTAGGTCGGACCCAAATAATTATACCTTCTCTTACGGGAAAGAAGGATAATTTTCCAGGTCTGGACGACCGTGGCCGCGGTCAAGCGCAGTCTGGGCGCGGTCATTACCCAGTGTACTGCCTCAGTCCGCGTCAGGTCCGCGGTCACGGTTTCGACCGCGATTTTCACCCTGTTTCGTTTAGAATTTGGAAAAACGTAAAACATGAAAATTGTATCCCTTTGAGCTAGAGTTCCAACCTTATATTGTATTGGCCAAATGGAGTTTGGAGCAAATAGTTATGTCTATTTTACTTGACAGTGCGCAATATGCCTACTCGAGTCTTCGTTTGTTCTTAACTATCAAATTTGACCCCCGAACACGATCTCAAATTAATTCCTTGGGATTTTACTCAGACTTCAATCTCCAAATCACTTGAATTCATTCCATAACATCTATATAGCTCGGAATCATTCCTACAAGACATAAAACACACAATTAGTGCAAACCACTAGCGATTAAAGCTCAAACTCAATTAAAGTGCAGTAAATTAGAGTGTAATAAGCGAATAAAATACACAATTATAGCCTATCATCAACACCCCCATACTTAAACCATTACTCGTCCTCGAGTAATCAAACTACACTTTATATAGACACGACATTTTAAAACAATTCTCCTAACTCATCACACCAAGAATCTTTAAAATATACTAAGCACAAGGGTGTAACATCTTCACCTCAAGATTTGACTCACAAGTACCACACATTATTCACAACTCACCCACTTACTCTAACATAGAGGTCAATGACATTACCTTTCCATCATGAATCACGCGCCCTCACACAACAAAAGAGAGTAGTTCCACGCATAATAAAATTTAAGAACACTTAGGAACTCAAGATAGAAAAAATTCACTCACTCGCAGAAATAACATTCATATTCCACAAAGATGCACCATAATCTTGCCCGTCGTGTACTACTCTACTAATCAATCTCATTGAATCAAGGATAAAGTAGGACTTTATTTGGTTGTAATGTAGGCTGCGGAACGTGTAGGATATATTTAGATATAAGAGTGACTACACCTCCCTAAGCACTTTAATACATATACTTTAACATTCAAACCCCATACTTATGTCAAACCAAACTCCACCTTCACATCAATGTTATTATCCCATACTTCTTTAAGCACAATTACATCAAGAGTCACCACTTATCAAGGAATATATATTTTTTTCACAACAATAGAACTATTTTTCCCTTTTTAAAATAAATAAATTCAAGTGACTCTTACTTTTTCAAAACAATGCACCTTTCTCCTTATTTCATTTGTTCCACTCAAAAGCCAAACCAATCACCCCACACTTTAAATTTTACACAATTCATAATAATTCAAGTGCTCATGAGAGGTTAGAAGGTTCAAATAGATGGTTAATTCAAACAAATGGGTAAGGCTTATAATGTGGTTTCCAAAGAAACAAGATTACATGATCAAAGGGGTTAGCTACGATACATAACAATTAGGTGGGTAAAATATACATATCAGGCTCAATGAAGAAACACCTATATCACTTCCAAGACTGAACAAAACTACTATTTTGCTTTGCAAACACACGGGGCAAGTGCACAGAATAACACACACACACATGGCACTTAACTCACTCAGGATTGTATTCATCAAGACACTCTAGTCAAAGCAGTTAAGCAAATTTAAAATCATACAATTTAAGGTACTTATACAAGAGTAAAAAACTGAGCCTAAATGTCACAACCAAAGTACTCACTATTCTCAAGGTATAACAAAGTCAAGAGATATTGCTTCAATTCAAAACACAACACAATGGCTCCTATTCCTAAAAAAATAAAACTAACTACACCCGGTTCAAACAAAACCTTTTGAAAAGAACCGCGACACAAAGAAAAACCAAGGGGGAATTACTACACCACCTACAAAGATTTTATTTTATTTAGACTTAAATCTCTCAAGAAATTTGTCTAATAGATCCATCGTCGGAAAAAATCCAATCTTTTCTATTTTTGTAAAACAAAAAATTATTCAGTTAAACTAACACAACTAAAATAGCACAGAAAGTCACCTAGGAAATCTCCTCACCCCACACTTAAAATTGTTCATTGTTCCCAATGCACACCCATACATACAAGAGGGTAAAAGAAACTCCCTGGTAGGCCAAAGGCCGAAGCACTAGCATCTCATGGGGTACTCAGACTTCTCCCTGGCTTGGTCCTTCGTCCGGGTAGCTCACACTTAGTTCCAACCATCTCGTTTGCTATTGCATCCTTCCAATGGCTTTGCGTTCCATGCTCATCCTAAAAGAAATCAAAAATTGACACTACAAAAATAATACAAATAAAAAAATAAAATAAAAGAAAGCAATAAAGCTGGGCTGCCTCCCATCAAGCACTTGATTTAACGTCGCGGCACGACGTGAATTACTTTTTGCTTCTACTTCGAGCTTATGAATTGAACCCCAAGTTTTAATTCAAGCTTATGATTATGGTCATGGGGCGGTGGAATGAATCTAACTGGCCCAAAGAAATAATGTAGTATTCTGCACTCCTTGGCCTTTGTATGAGTTATGTAATCCTGACTTACTGGCAAGAAGAATTCCACAATGTAGGCACCTTGTTCCTCATTCCTTGACTCTTCAATTGGTTTGGATGACTCTATTTCCATATCATCATCCAAACATAATGTGGAAAAATGCTTGGAGTGTGGATCGATGCGTTCAAACACATGAACTTCAGGACTTTCAACATCCTCAACATCAATGATACTAGAGTCAACAAAATTTATATCCTCAAAGTCCTTGGCTGACTCTAGTCTCACTTCTTCAACATCGACATCCTCAAATTGTAGTTGGCTAGGTTGTTGATGTTCTACTCTGAACTCCCCAATTAACACCTCAAATTCATGTTCTTCTTGGCTACTATCCTCAATATTGGCTTGTTGAGCATTAAAAGCTCAAACCACTTGACTCAATTGAGCCTCCAAGTTGCGAATAGTTGCCTCTTGCCTTTCTATCTGCATTTGTTTCTCATTATTTTATTCCAGAAGGCACTTTAACATATCCTTGATCTCCTTCAGGTCCGCATCCCCAGGTTCTTTATTCCTATTAACTTCACAAGAAAAGGTAGAACCATCATAGTAAGGGATTGGGGGGAAGATAAGAAATATAAAAACAACCATGAAAGTGACCATTTTTACCACCACACACATCACACACATTCCACAAAGAAGATTGAGTTGGTGCACATAACTCGTTCTCGGAAATATTTTGAAATTTTTGCCACTGGTGGTTTTCTTCACAATATGTATACAGATCAAAAGTAAAATTATCAACACCCAAACTTCCATAATTCCAATATGTCATGTTTCTTAATTCAACAAGTAAAATAAAATTAAATTAAAAGAAAAAAACTTGCAACCTAGCAATATGTACAATTACAACTACACTGTTAGTTCCCCGGCAACGGTTCCAAAATTTGATCACGCCCAACTCTAGTCCTAATAAAGATAAGTGGCCACTGCAAATATAATCCGGTCAAAAAGTCCGGAGTCGAATCCCAATGAGAACTAAGGCTTAGCTACAGTTGTTCAATATTGCTAAGAAACACAAGTCCAAACAATTTCCTAATTATAGAGATTATAATATTTATTTCTAACTAATTAACTAACAACTATTATAAAGCAGTAAAATTATATATTAACAAGGATGGAATTTGAGACAGAACTAAGGAGGTCTAGATTTATGATTTCCCCAAATGTTGGAATCCTTCCCGCTATATTTTCTATAATTTCGCCTATGTATTCTCTACTAATCGTGAGCACTTTAGGTGTCGTAATTCTCTCTCGAGCAACTCCAATAATTTACTAGACATATTCTCTCGAACTACGCTAGTTGGCTTTATCTAACCGCTCATTAGGACCACGTCAAGGATTCGTTATTTCTAAACCTACCTTTAAACCCGTTGTATTGATTTCTCACATACGTTAGGAGTGACGTTGTTCAACAACCACCTAAATATGTATCCTTTCTCAAGCAACACATAATAAATAGGCATAATCAATCGATGGCCATTCAATCAACAACAATAAACACGTAGTTGAACAAGTAAAGAAATCAAACGACTCAATTATATAAAAACATAACAACAATTTATCCTACAAAAGGTTCCATCAAAATCCTAGATAACAAATTAACTATTCATAATAGTATGTGAAACTACACTACCAATATTCATAACCAACAATGAAAAATAGGAAGAGGAAGGAAAAACTCGTAGAAGAATTCCCCGCCTTGCTCCTATTGTGTCTCTGCCTCCTTAGGTCGAATTTTGTGTCAAAAGTATGTCCCAAGTTCTCAATATTCCGTTTTTCCATGTATATATATCAAGTAGGGTCGGTCCCAAACAATTATACCTTCTCCTACGCGAAAAAGGATAATTTTCCAGCTCCGGACGACCGCGGTCTGGGTGCGGTCATTACCTAGTGTACTGCCTCAGTCCGCGTCAGGTCCGCGGTCGCGGTTACCAGCTTTATCACAAAATCAGAACTTGTCGAGATTCATCTTCACAATCACACTTGCATGAAGTTGTTTCACCTTGAAGCTAAAACTTAATGCTAATGTAGCATGAAGTTTGTTTCCTGTTGAAGCTAAAACTTCATGCTAATATAGCATGAAGTTGTTTCACATTGAAGCCAAAACTTCATGCTAATGCATGTTGAAGTTATTTATCCTGCATTCTACAGTTTTGTCATGAGTTTTATCCGAAAATTCAGTCTAAACATGCTGAATTTATTTAGTTCATTCGCGAAAACCTCAGATCAAGAATGGTTATGTTATTTAGTTTATTTGCGAAAATTTCAGACTAAACATGCTTAAATTTTTTAGTTCATTTGCTATAACTTCAGACTAAACATGCTTAAGTTTTTTAGTTCATTTGCTAAATCTTCAGATTAAACATGCTTAAGTTTTTGTCTTGCAGTATGTGATTTTCTAATGAGTTTTTGCTAATGCATGCTGGAGTTATTTAGTTCATTTGCAAAAGCTTCAGACTAAACATGCTGAAGTTATTTAGTTTATTTGCTAAAATTTCATACTAAACATGCTTAAGTTTTTTAGTTCATTTGCTAAAACTTCAGACTAAACATGCTTAAGTTTTTTTGTTCATTTGCTAAACTTCAGATTAAATATGCTTAAGTTTTTGTCTTGCAATATGTAATTTTCTAATGAATTTTTGCTAATGCATGCTGAAGTTATTTAGTTCATTTGCTAAAACTTCATTCCAAAACATGCTGAAGGTTTGTCCTGCAATCTGCAGTTTTGTCATGAGTTTTATCCGAAACTTTAGTCTAAACAAGCTGAAGTTTTTTAGTTCTTTTGCTAAAACTTCCGACTAAATATGCTTAAGTTTTTGTCTTGCAGTATATAATTTTCTGATGAGTTTTTTCTAATGCATGCTGAAGTTATCTAGTTCATTTGCTGAAATTTCATACCAAAACATACTGAAGTTTTGTCCTGCAATCTACCTTTTATTAAAGAAGGGCAAAATCGTCTTTTTAAAACGCTTTTAACTAAAAATGGTACGGATGCAAACAAAAACAAAACGGGTATATGTTAAAAAAGGGCGACCAAATAGGGCGCCCCATGCAATTTTTACTCTTTTTATCTCACAATTTTGTGGAGCTAAAATTTTGTAGACCCAAAAGTGTAATATATGAGTCCACAAATTTGTAAAATAAAAGGAGGTCTCACACAACTAATATCAATTGTGTAAGGCACAACATAAAACTTCTGGAAAAACCTAGTTAACCATGCAATTAAGATCATATCTGGAGAGACACACGTTTAATTAAGAAGACCTTACCTCCAAGTTATATTAGAGATAGCTAGAGGTTGGAAAAAGGTTAAAAGAAAATAGTTATCCACCGATATTATTCATTACAAAATAGGTTGGATAATGATATGTTTACAAGCGTATCATATGGATTAGAACCATATTATCCACTTAGAAAAGGAATAGACAATAGATAACTAATGAGTTTAACTTTACATTTGTAAAACCTCAAATTGAGGATTTTTCAAGTTTGGAAGTCTAGAAATTCTCCCAAAAGTGATCATATTCAAGAAACCATGAATAATATGAATGTCCATATTATCCGCCGGTATTTTTTACCTGTATTAAATATGGATCGAATCAGATAACTTATCCATTTTTGCATTACTCATTTTTGACCTCCCATATTACCCGCCCGTTTGCCACCCATAGATTCAACTAATTAATCCCTTGCCATGGGATCTCATAAACATATGACCAAAATCTTTTGTTGTCAGCCTCAATGAAACGGAAATATTACTCCTTTTATCACAAAATCAATGGCCGTGTTTGGACTTTAGAGTACGCAAGGGTCACACATCTAATTTTGATTAAATATTGATTTTTAAAATTTTCAAATATACTTTATATACTATGAAGCTGCAAATATATATATATATATATATATATATATATATATATATATATATATATATATATAGGGGCGGATGCGCAAGCTAAGATAGAAGCGGTTTCATCCGACTTCGGTTCGCCAGGAAAAATATTAAATATTTATACTAATATTCTATAGAAATGAAGCAATATATCATAATGACTCCACTCATTCTTAATAAAGAGTACTTCTTGGTCCGCTGGTCAAGCTCATATTTGGACCTGTAAAGGCTGTTGGTTTAAGGCTTGACCTAGACAGTATATTTTTTAAACCTTTTTTAGCGAACATTTTTGTTTAAAATTTGAGGCCAAAGAGAATTGAACCTACGCTTCTATCGGCAATAATATTCAATCAAACCATGGTATTATATAATATATATTTATTTATTTATTTATTTAAATACCACACCGCTTAAAAAGATTTTGTATACACCCCGTATATATTGGTATTTTTATTTAGCAATATCATTGGAAATAATGTAACTAAAGAAAATCTATTTGACTTCTCTAAAATATAGTAAAAGCAATTTCCTCTTTTTAAGCTTGTAATGTGATAAAATTTTCTACACTCAACTTTTGGACAAAATCAGTGAAAGCAAGATGAGTTTAACTTATATACATCGAATTAAAGTGTATATATAACCTAAACTCATGTGTTATGTGTTTTTTTATATATGATGGCTTAATATTGGTTAAATTATATATATTTTCACTTTAATGTTTAACCGCTAAGATTAAATTATTTAATTTAGTGTCATCACACATATTTACCCTTGTCAGGACGTCAACATGAACCGTCGTAATTAATTTTGCAACATATTTACCCGTATTATAGGAAGACTGGAGTTTGACCAAGTCTTTTCCCAAAAAGAGAAGATGAAGACAGTAAATCCGTTAACTAGCTAGCTAGAGCCTAGGGTTGTTACCGACTCTTTTTTCCTTATTTTTTTCTCTCAGAAAGATTCCATCGTACAAACATAGATTATGAAAGCAACAATCCTCCATCTTTTATGCAAACCAATCATCTGGTGGCATTCACAAAATAGCATCAAACTCTACTAAAACCGTAAAAATTAACAGTAAAAACAAAGAAAAACCGTGCCATATATGTTAAAACAACAACAATAATAATAATACTATCCATTACTAGAAGAAGATGCAAAAAAAAAAAAAAAAAAAAAAAAGAATTACATTTTTTTCCTTCTTTTAGCTAAGCTAGGGTTTAACACCCACCCACCACCATCACATGGCTCTAGGAACTTGTGCTTCAAAAGATTCAGGAATTATAAGTCAAGATATTGGACAGGAACAATCAAAAGGATCTCCAAAAAGATGTTGCCAGTTGACTCTTGCTACTCTTTTGGCGTCCACTGATTTCTTGATTCATAACATCCATCCAAAAGGCCTATCAATTCAATCTACTGAATATTTAAGAAGAATCCCAGCCTTGATAGGGTGATTTAGCATCCTCCATATGCATACACAGGGTTATATACTAGGACTATAGTCAGGTTTGAACTTCTTTCCAAAGTGCTGCAAAAATAAAATAATTGTCAGCTACTAATTAATTGTATACATGCATTATACATATTATCCTCTAATGATCTATCTATAAGCTTAACCATAAATTAAAATACTACTATGATTTTGTCACTTGAATAAATTACATACTAAGATAATGATGGATAGCTCACCAGATGTAGTGTAGGGAAGGGCTTGGTGTTACATTAATGGAAAGAACAAAAGTTGTTGCTGAGTCCTGACTGATTATTAATTTTTTGTCTTTGGTCATCTGCACCCCATAAGAGCTGTCCATTACCCTGAAAAAGATATGTACTTGTCCATGTTAGATATACATCAGGCATACTATTTCTCAGTTGTATTCAACAATATTCTCTCTATTATTTTATTTCTATATTTAAGTTACGTATGTATACTGTTGGTATAAATCTTTTTTACACTATATAATATTAGTAGGTCATATTACTTTATTTTTCAAGTTATAATATTAGGCTTGTTATGATCATACATATCATCAATTACTTAACCTAGCTAATAATGTAAAAAGTTTATACATGTAAAATAAAAGCGTATAATCAAAGTGTCCGACACTGGATCCATCATAGTATGTCTTTTATTAGGTTTTTGTCTAGTTGGTGATTATTTAAAGAGTTCTTCTTACAGATGACCATATTCAATGAATATGCAATACCTGAGAAATGAAATTAGGAAAATGGGCTTGTTGAAACATGAGTGAAGCTGAATTATCCAAGAAAGGATAGCCACTATTATTAGTGTTAGGAATAACTTCAGCTGCCTGTGATGTAATGTTAGTAGGGTTAACTTGTTGCATGTTTGGCAGTGGTGTTCCCAATCCACTCAAACTCTGAAAAAAGATTAAAGAAAAAGAGAGTTTAATTAATTAATTAATACTGCAAAGTAATAGTAATAAAACTACTAAATATTTGAGCAAAAAACTTTTCATACCTGGTCAGGTCTGACCATGAGTGCATCTAAGTCCATGCCAAAGTCATAGTACATTGGATTCAAAGAAGCAAGTTTCATGGAGAGAAACTGGGAGAAAACACAATAATATTAATATTTAAGGTAATTGAACGAGACAGTGAATTATTAATCATACAATGTCAAAGAAAGAATATTATTAATTACTTATATTATTATTTTTACCTCAACTTGGTTTTGCAAAGATTGGACATAATTGATTATCTCATCCAACATGAGGGCCTTCCCAGTTACCTGATCTCATTCAGGTCACATGAAAAATGTCAGAACAATTAAATAAATAAAGAAAAATATACAGACTACTTTCTTGAAAAAGTGTCACTCTACTGTACATAGAAAGACAAATAAAAGACAAATTACTGAACTAACTTTGTTATTCACCTTGTCACAACCAGGAACAATAGATTGCAGTATCTTCATCCTTTCACTTATTTTCTCTCTCCTCACCTGAGATCATGTCACAAGTTAAACAGTAAGAAAACTGTTCCAAACCAATAATTACCATATATATATATATATATATATATATTATAGAACATCAGTATTAATTATTATCTCAGTGAAATGAATTAATCCTTTTAATTACAAAATTGTTAAAGGGCAAAAAAGAGAATTGTACCCTTTCAGCAAGACTATGGCTGTCTGTTGCTTGACCCCTTCTTGCTCTAACATGAATGTAGCCTGTTGGAGCCTCTTCATTCTTTTTCTTCTCCTCTTTTTTGTTTTCATATTTTCCCTTTTTCTCCTCTTTGGTTACTGATTGGCTATTGCTTTTCTTCTTTTTCCCATTATCAACCTGTTTTACATTCTAAGAAAAAACAGATATATAATTAATCCCAATTCAAATTCATCAGGAGAGAAAGGCCAAGAACTTTATCAAGTAGATGAAAATTTATATATTACCTTAGAATGAGCAGAACTCATTGAGGAAGACCCTTCTCTGGATTTTCTTTTCTTATCTATAGGAGTAAAATTAGGGTTATTCCCACTTTCTTTTTTATCAGTGACAGAGGAAGAATCCATATCCAAGCTAACACTGCTGCTAATACTGTTGTTGGTCACAGAATTAGGCTCATTTTGGCTAAGTGTAACATTTGTGCTTTGGTCAAGGCAATAGCTACTTTCTTGAACAATCACATTGCCAGTTGGGAGCTGCTGAAAAGATTCTGGTTGGTAAAATTGAGTAAAACAATTCTGCACTGTAGAATTGTTTTGTTCCTCTAAAAAACCAGACATCTTAATAGGAGAACTTGGCAAAAAAACTGAGTCAAGAAGGAAAGGGTTTGTGTGCTGCAATTGGTATGAAAAAGCAGCCATCTTCTTTTCTTTTTATTTGAAAAAAATTCTTCTTTATTAGTATATGATTTGCTTTGGAAATCCCAAGGGAAGGATTCAAGAAAGTGATGGAAGAGAGAAATAAATATTATACTAATGAGTTTGAGAAAGTCCCAAAGGGTGAGGTTTATATAAACATAAGGAGAGAGAGAGATAGGGCATCCAAATTTTAGCTAAATATACTTTCTAGCTCATTCCCATGCAGTTGCTTTGTATTTGACTGGTCTTATCAAGCTTTGGGAAGGTGGGGGCTATTAAATATGCTAAGTTTATATCTATATACAACTCTTTTTTTATTTTTGTATAAAAATAATTTTCATAATGATGTCAGAACAGTACAATCATTATAAATATACAGAGTACCTTGTGTTAAATTTTCCTCAAACATGAAGGGCAATCGCAAGGGTCAATGGGAATTATTTATGGCGAACAATTATAATGTAGTGTCAGTTTGCTTTTTTAGTCTTCCTTTTTTTATGGCTCAGTTTTCCTTCAGTGAATCAGAGATGCAAACACTGAGGAAATGATGATTCAAGCCAGTTATATAAATGACAATTCACTAGCTATTTATTGCTGTTATTAATTGTACTTGTATTCGTTATCTTTTAATTCTATAATAATTGTACTAATCTGTATGCCCTATACTTAATCTATTGCTTCCACCACTAATGCAGTTATGGCTGTGAGAGAAGAGAAAAAAACTAGAAGTTTACCATGATTAATGATAAAATCAGGTGAGAAAGTGTATTACCGAACCATATATCTAACTAATACTGTAACAGCTTATATAAAAGGGAACATCATATAACACGTCAAAACATATATACAATATTTACCATTTGTATTTATACTTTCAGCAAATTTATCATTCGTATCTGTATTTAAATTTTATAGCAAATCAATGAAACAAGAAATTAATTATTTTGAACTGAAATAAGAGAGCAATAAGCTCTTGTAACTCAGTTGGTTATAGCGTCCGCTTAGTTACGGGGAGGTCTTGAGTTCATCTTTCAACAAGAGCATCTTAATTTTTTTGTATTTCTATATTTTGCCTTGGTTACGAATACAGTCGATACAAGTTGTATCATTTGTAACCCCTGTATTTCGCCTTGGTTATAGTTGTGTACATGTTGTATTCGTTGAATACATTCGCTAAGTCTGCTGCTTTTGGTCAGCTTTATGAGAAACTTGGGGGCAAAGGTGGGGACTAGAAGTTATTTCAGTTGGCCAAAGCGAGAGAGAAGAAGGCTCGCGACCTGGATCAAGTGAGGTGCATCAAAGACGAGGACGGTCGAGTATTGATGGAAGAGGCCCAGATTAGGCAAAGATGTTAGTCGTTCTTGCATAAACTCCTGAATGAAGAGGGGAGGGTGGAAACATCTTGTTAGGGCAATTGGGGCTCTCTGAGAGTCACCGAGATTTTAGGTATTGTAGGCACATTAAGGTTGAGAAGGCCGTGGGTGCGATGGGTAAGATGAGTCGGGACAAAGCGACCGGACCAGACGAGATTCCAGTAGAGTTTTGGACATATGCGGGTAGAGCAGACTTGAAGTGGCTGACTGGGTTGTTTAATGTTATCTTCAGAAAAAAGAGGATGCATGATGAGTGGCTGTGGAGTACAATGGTTCCGGTGTACAAGAACAAATGGGATATCCAGAATTGTAACAACTATAGGGGTATCAAGTTACTAATTAAGTCATACCATGAAAGTGTGGGAGGGGGTGGTCGAAGGGAGGATAAAGAGGGCGATATTTATATCGGAAAACCAGTTCGGGTTCATGCTTGATCGTTCTACTACGGAAGTTATCCACCTTATCAGGAGGTTGGTGGAACTACACAGGGATAGGAAGAGGGATTTGCATATGGTATTATTGACCTAGAGAAGGCGTATGACAAGGTTCCTAGGGACGTCCTTTGGAGGTGTCCGGAGGTGAATGGTGTGCCGGTGGCTTACATTAGGGCAATAAATGATATTTATGATGGAGCTATGACTCGGATTAGTACTGTGGGAGGTGACTCAAAGCCTTTTCCGCTTGTTATGGGGTTACACCAAGGATCTGCGCTCAGCCCGGCCCGTTCTTATTTGCTCTGGCGATGGACGCACTGACACAACATATCCAAGGAGAGGTGTCATGGTGTATGTTATTCGCTGATGATATAGTTCTAATTGATGAGACGCGATGCAGCGTGAATGGGAGACTGGAGGTATGGAGGCAGGCCCTGGAGTCTAAAGGTTTCAAGTTGAGTAGGACTAAGACGGAATATGCGGAATGTAAGTTCAATGACGTGACGGAGGAAGCGGATGTAGAAGTTAGGCTTGACTCACATGTCATCCTCAAGAGAGAATTTTTTAAGTACCTAGGGTCAATTATCCAAGGAAATAGGGATATCGACGGGGATGTTACGCACCGTATTGGGGTGGGGGATGAAATGGAGGTTAGCGTCTGGAGTCCTGTGTGACAAGAATGTGCCACCGAAAATCAAAGGTAAGTTCTATAGAGCGGTGTTAGACCGGCCATGTTGTATGGAGCTGAGTGTTGCCCAGTCAAGAATTCACATATCCAGAAGATGAAAGTAGCAGAAATGAGGAAGTTGAGATAGATGTGTGGGCACACTAGGCTGGATAAGATTAGGAATTAAGATATTCGGGAGAGGGTGGGCATGGCTCCCATGGATGACAAGAGGCGGGAAGCGCGACTTAGATGGTTCGGACACGTGCGGAGGAGAAGCCTAGATGCACCGGTTAGGAGGTGTGAGCGGTTGACTTTGACAGGTACGAGAAGAGGCAGAAGGCGGTCTAAGAAGTATTGGGGCGAGGTGATCAGACAGGACATGACACAATTTCAGATTTTCCGAGGACATGGCTCTTGATAGGAACATGTGGAGGTCGAGCATTAGGGTGGTAGGCTAGGGGTAGTTGAGAGTTCTTCTCTATTTATACCGGGTAGTCTGATAGAGTTTTGTTTAGGTTTGTTAGCGGTCGATGTTGTGTTCACATTGTTGTTTTGCACAGTTTTGTGTTAGTGTCCTTTCACTTATTCGTTGTTGTTATTTTCTTTCTGGCACATTTTGCTATTACATGCATTTTCTTTTATTTCTTTTCTGATAGTATTGTCTCGTTTTTCGAGTCGAGAGTCTCCGGGAAACATCCTCTCTACCCTTTTCGGGGTAGGGATAAGGTCTGCGTACACTCTACTCTCTCCAGACCCCACTAGTGAGATTTTACTGGGTATGTTATTGTTGTTGTGGTCGCTCGTTGTATTCGTTGAGCGTTTGAATATAAGTGATGTAAATATTAAACAGTAGCTATGGATGGTAATTAGGCAAACAATAATTACTAAGCTCTAAACTATTGTGCTTTGTGAAAGTCTTGAGTCCATTTTACAACAAGAGCATCTTATATTTCTGTATTTCACCTTGGTTACAAATATAGTCGATATAAGTTGTATCCTTTGTATACACATTTTGTCTTGATTATAGTTGATACATGTTGTATTAGTTGAATATATTCGCGCACTGTATTCATTGAGCGCTTGAGTACAAGTGATGTAACAATAAAATAATAATTACGGATGATAACTAAGCAAACTATAATTATTACGCTCTAAATTATAGTGTTCTAAGAAAATTGATGTCAGGTATTTATACATTGAATTGGGCCAACGTGAATAAGCACATTTTCATACTCTTGCCAGAAAACCCAGCTATATATTTGAGTTTTAGCCTACAACTTGTGGTGATAATAATAATAACAACAACAACAACAACAACAATAATAATAATAATAATAATAATAATAATAATAATAATAATAATAATAATAATAATAATAATAATAATAATAAGATAATTTATAAGCAATGTATACATATGAGTTTTAGGCTGCAACTTGTGGTGAGAAGAGGGTAAATAATAATAATAATAATAAGAAAAATTTATAAGCAATTTACCCTTTTTCTATAGTACAGTTTAATTCTGAAATTTTCTTAAAAACACATGCAAAATCATCTTATTAGGATATTCAATTAAATTATTACCAGAATATAGCTCAATTCCTTAAATCTTTAGCTTTCAAACATTAATTCTCTACGCTGAATCTTTTCTACTTGGTTAATGTCAATTCATATCCTAATAGGAGTAAGAATTTTGAGACTTTCTATCTTCACTCAAAATGTAAAATACAACTATAGGACAGTTCATACCATTGATCGGTATTTGAACATTGTTGGGCTTTTGTCTTTGTCTAAGTCCAGCCTGTGCTTGAAGCTCATTCAATCTTAAAACGTGAAACTACACATTTGATCCAGCCCCACAGGGTGTCGTGCAACGGATGAAACTGCTCTTCTCATAATCAGAGGTCTCGGGTTCGAGCCCTGAGTATAAATAAATTCTTGATAGGTAACAGTTTACCCCCCCCCCCCCTTCCCCC
>ML280852.1:119871-149877 GCA_005239495.1 Nicotiana undulata
CCCCCCCCCCCCCCTTCCCCGAATAGGATCGTACGTGGCACGAATTCGAATATAGTCGGGTTTCAATACGGGTACTAATTAATGAGAAACAAAAAGAAGGACATCTCGGATAAAAATATCGTTTTCATTTGTGAAAAGATTAAAGGACAGTTGCGTAAGTGAAACAAAATTTTATTTTTCTTTTCCTTTTACTAAGGCTCCGTTTGGATTCATTAATTTGGAAATTCATGCTATTGCACACAAAATTGTTAAATACAAAAAAAATTATAACCAGAAAATTCTACTGTTAGCTTTTCAACTTTGAGTCAATGACATTTGAGCTAAAAGCTCCAATTTTTGGGAAGAACTTTAAATGATCACTTATTCAACGGGGAATTTCAAACTTTGGCACATTTTATGTAGGTATATGTTTTCTAAATGTTTTATCAGTTATTAATTCATGTCTAAATGAAGAAAATTAAAAGGTGAGCATTTTTTAAAGGAAATACTCAAGAAACTGATTAATAATTAAATTTAGTAAAATGCACATAACTGGAAGACATGATCACATGAATTAGTCCCATCAATAAATATTCAAGCAAGTAGAACACGGCTACTTTTGGAAATCTGTTATAAACTGACTGAAAAATCGACAGCGGAGTTTCAATTTATACTACTTTATCAATTAAGAGTACGTGAAAAGAAAAAAAAACTATAGTGTAAAAAATATTAAATAACCACGTCACGTCACCATTCAAAAATCTACATGTAATCATCTAAAAAAAAATGAAATTTATAATCTTAAAAATAAAATAGATAGATAAAAAATCTGCACACCAAAAATGGATATTAGTTAACACCTAGATAATAAATCACCTTGAAGACAATAAATTAATTAATGCCAGTTGTCAAGATGATACTCAAATGTGGCCTATTTGAATTTTAGCTTGGGGACCAAAATGGCTCTCACTGTCAACACGAATCCTGGTTATTAAACGACACAACACATTGTAAGGTAAAAGCAAAATTCTTCAGGTTAATCTTTTGGAGCCCCTGGGCCACCTAGTAATATGATTTCTTTCTAACAGTTTTTGTATTTTAATTTACTTCCTCTACTTGTTTACATGGGCGGAGCTGGGCCTCAAGGGGATTCATCGCAATTCTCTTCGCCTGGAAATTATAGTGTACGTGTGAGATCAAGTGAGGTATAACTTTCTTGATGAAAATTTTGCCTCCGCCGTTTCAACCAAATTGAAAGAGCAAAGTCTTTTGTCGTACACCAGCTATTTGTAATTTTCGTGCTTATCCCTTGTCTAAATGTTTTGAATAATCAAATATGTTCATGAAACACGCACCTAACAACTGTGTTTTGCTATTGCTATTAATTACTGTGTATTGGTGAAGTGCCAAGTTTAATTAATTACACATTATTAGTGTATATAGCCAATGTGTTACTCGTCATCTGCATGCAAGAGAACAGTGTGGTTTTGGGTCGTATAAAAAACAAAGGAAGTAAATTAAAAGCATGTCTCATCAAGTTATTTAATATTCATTGTAATATTTCATAAAGATTAAACATTTTAAGGAAAGAGTTGACTTTCTTTCTTTTTTGCTACAGATTTCTTTAGTAATTTCTGGGAGTACTGTCTTAATTAATTTTGATGGACATTCTTTGTTCCTAAACTTTCGCATAAATATATGTATTTGTATCGTCTATTCAATAGGTATTAATTGTTAATTTAGACCTCAATAACTTGAAAAGGAATAAAATTTTAAACTCATAAACTTCAAATCCCGTGTTACTTCTATAATCACATGAGTGAAGTATACAAAATCTTAGCTAAATTGTGTCAAACAACTGCAATTGATTAACTTTTGCTTATGATCATATTCAATTTTCAAGGATTGGCCAACTGGGATCCAACCATGCATGAAATGCGGCAAAAAGTTACTTCCTCCGTTTCACAATAAGTGACCAGTTTGTTTTTAGCACGCCAATTAAGAAAATATTAAATTCTATATAAAAATACTTACTATGACTAAACTATCCCTAATTAAACATTTAATGTGAGGAGTAAGAACTTTTTTTAGGGATATATATATAGGGGTTATTTTGTAAAAATAAATTGAATTTTTTCTTGATTACATAACTGGATACTTATTTTGAACCAAAATAAAAAAATAAACTGATCACTTATTGTGAACCGGAAAGAGTAGTATTAATACACCGAATTCTCTCCTGGATCTGATGAAGTATGATAACTAGCTCAGCTCAGCTTTCAACCTCAAATGTGATACTCGTGGTCAAAGCTATGATACATAATATTTCAACACAATGCATGAATCAATGCCCCTTCTGCGATAAAATTGAAAACTCCATTTTTTTAGTACTTCAGCTATCCCATATATTGTCTTGATATATATGTCAAAACATAGATACGGAAACAATAGTACTATTGCGAAGGAAGAACATTGAGATTTATAACTAAGCTATTACTAGTACTTTTGGGAAAATTTTATCATATACATCAAAATGCAAATTAAACCATTAGACAACCCAAATTCCCCATATCTAGAATATAGTGGAGTAACAAATATTTTCTACCGCCAACAGCATGTTTGGATGGTTATTAACCGTTGTATTGTTAGTTTAAATATAATATTTGTTGTTCTTATCCGCCAACCTATTTAATTCTGGAATTAGACCCGCTATTAATGTGGGGTCCGCAGCTCAAATAAAAGCCATGAAACAAGTAGCTGGTAAATTAAAATTAGAACTAGCACAATTCGCAGAATTAGAAACCTTTGCACAATTTGCTTCTGATCTCGATAAAGCTACTCAGAATCAATTGGCAAGAGGATTGTTATTTTATTTTTATTGAATCGTATTGTTAAACACAGACGTATCTAAGTCTTAAAGTATGGGTTCACGTGAACCCATATTCCTCTCCCTAAACCATATATAATAATGTTATATTTCTTGGAAATTTCTTGTTGAGCTACGTACGTACTTAAAAACTAATAAACCTCAGTTCCAAGAAATCATATCTTCTACCAANAAAATTACTTAATTATATGTGCGTGAACCCATGCTCAAAGACTCCTATGGCGCAATAATCATTGGGTGCACCTCTACGAGTGAAATTGGTGGTTCAAATCCCGATCTTGTTTGCGGCACGGAGTATAGATATATACGTGACACTACTAAAAAAATGGGAAAAACCGACCGATGTTGGCCGGTAACTGGCAAAAATCGATCGATTCGTGGCAGCCGGTAGAGCTAATCGACCGACTTTGGTCGGTATTTTCCGACCGATTTCGGTCGATCAATTAAATTCAAAAAAAAATTACCGAAAAAAACGACCGAAGTTGGTCAGTTTTTTCCGACCAAAGTCGGTCGATATTTTAATTATTTAATTAAAAAATGCATCATATGGGCACCAAACCGGGGTCTGTACTATGGCAGAATACTATTCTACCATTAGACCATTGGTGTACTTTGTTTTAAGACGGTCTTTTACTTTATTTATACTCTTTAATTATATTTTTGCACGAAAATAACCGATAGATGTCGGTTGATTTTATTACAAAATAAAATTACTGACCGAACTCGGTCGGTTTTTTAAAATGATCGGCCAAATTAACCGACCGATTTCGACCGATTTTGTAAATATTAATTTTATTTTAAATTAAAAAACCAACCAAAGTTAGTCAGTTTCTTGAAAAATAAATGTCACGACCCCAAATCAATAAAGGTCGTGATGGTACCTATCGTGAAATTAGGCCAGCCAACTACTGAGAGTAACATATAAAACCTTCCCTTTTCAAAATCATAAGTCGAAATGTTTCATTTAGGAATTTTGTTTAAAAACATAGATAACTGCAATAATACCACAAAATCAAGTCTAACCACAACCCAACACCCGGAAACAACTGTCATGAGCATATACAGGGATAAACATAGTATCTAATAACATGCCTCTGCTAGTACAGTCCAGGAAACACTAGAAATCTATGGCTAAGAGAGGAAAGAAGGACAGCTGTGGACGCCGAGCAGCTACCTCTATCCTCGAGCAACTCTGAGCAAAGGAGGAATCGACTATCGCTCAGATCTAGCACATGGATCTGCACACAAAGGTGCAGGGAGTAACGTGAGTACGCCAACTGAGTAAGTAACCAAAGTAACTAAAAACTTGAGTGCAGTAACGAGCATTTAAGAATCATCATTTCATAAAAATAGGTGCCAGTGAAAATAAGTAGAGTATATCAAAAGTCTACATTTTTCCAATACTTTGCAAATTCCAGTTTTCCCCATTTAAACTTGCATAAAATATTAACTCAGCGTTTATTAAAGAGAATCAATGTAAAATGAGTGAAAAATAATAACCTCACAATTTATAGCCTCTCGGGCACAATATCACTCATAAGTAGGGTCTCTCAGTCACTCGTGACTCCACTAGCACAGTCAAAGCTCAGACTCAGCATTCTAACTCAACAAGCACCATGAATACACGTAACTGCTGCGGCGTGCAGCCCAATCCATTACATATATATATATATTGTTGCGGTGTGCAACCCGATCCATATAACATACGCTGCAGCATGCAGCCCGATCCATATAATAGCCGACTGGCCTACTTGGGGTGTACAGACTCCGGAGGGGCTCCTATAGCCCAAGCACTATATTGCTGCGGCGTGCACCCGATCCATATACTCCCTCCGTTCCAATTTATGTGAACCTGTTTGACTGAGCACAGAGTTTAAGAAAAAATGAAGACTTTTGGAATTTGTGGTCCTAAACAATTCATAAAGGGGCCCAGAGTATTTGTGTGGTTATAAAATCTTTTCATTAAGGGTAGAATTGTAAGTTTAACCAAAGTTATTTCCAAATTTCGAAAGGGGTCATTATTTTTGGAACGAACCAAAAAGGAAATAGGTTCACATAAACTGGAACAGAGGGAGTAATATATATTGCTGCGGCGTGCAGCTTGATCCATATAATGTATATATATTGCTGCGGCGTGCAGCCCGATCCATAACTATCCTCACATACTCGGCTCTCGGCCTCACTCAGTCATCCTCACAAGCCACTCGGGAAACTCATCTCAACTCACGGGACTCAGCCCAAAATACCTCTCAGAGTTTTAAAACAGTGTAATAACAGTGAAAACAACAACAAATAGTAAACATGACTGAGTTCACAATTTTTCTATCAAGATAGTGTGAGAATAGTGTAAAAATACCTCTGAGGGTCTAAACAGGTCGGCACAAGGCCCCAAATATGGCATACAACCCATAAATAAGTATAAGTCTCTAAAATACAGGATATCATAAGGTTTCAAATCAAACACGCGGCTTAATAGTCACTACAGGACGGACCAAGTCACATTCCCTATCGGTGCATGCCCACACGTTCATCACCTAGCATGTGCGTCACCTCATTTATCAAAAATAATATAAAATATCGGGGTTTCATAACCTCAGGTCAAGAGTTACAATCGTTACCTCAAACCAGCCCGAAAACTACTCCGCAATGCTCTTTCCCCTCGAATCAGCTCCCAATTGCTCCGAGTCTATCAAAATCAGATTAATAACATCAAAATATGCTGGGGAGACGAAATCCATTCGAAAATTATCAAAATGAGGCACAATTCCCGAAATTGGCCAAACCCGACCTCTCAGCCCACGTCTCGGAACTCAATAAAAGTCACAAAATCGGAATCGTCATCCTCCCACGGTTCTATACATACCAAGAACATCGAAATCGGACCACAATTGCCCCTTCAATTACTCAATCAAAGTCTCCAATTATCCAAGCGCTAACCCCCAATTTACATACTGATTTCCCCCTTAATTTCACCCTATTTCAGTCCAAAAATCACATAGAAACGAGTTTTAGGTTCAAATATACCTCAACGAAGTCCTCTTGATTTCCCTTTAAAAAACCCTTCAAAAGCTTCAAACCCGCATGAAAATGGTGAAAGAATGACCAAAATTCGCTAAGGACCCTTAGTATATGATTTGCCCAGCGATGATCGCACCTGCGACACTTTTAACGCACATGCGGACCCGCACCTGCGGTCCCAGGTGCGCACCTGCGCATCTAACTTAAATCTCCATTTTCTGCACTTGCGACTATTTCATCGCACCCGCGCTTCCGCATGTGCGGCCACCCATCCGCACCTGTGACGCCTTCACGCGCTGCCAGTCTCCGCACCTGCGCATGGTCCTCGCACCTGCGGATCTCGCGCCTGCGGTTTTCCTTCCGCAGGTGTGACCACACCAGCATTTGGGAACCAGCAGCATTTTCTGCTGCATTTTCCAACTTAAAACCTTCCGATGACTATCCGAAAACACCCCGAGCCCCTCGGGGCCTCAACCAATGATACCAACAAGTCATTAATGGTCCCCCGGACTTAGTCGAACCCTCGGAATATCCAAAATAACATCGAAACTCCAATTCAACCCATGATTCAAGCCTAAAATTCCTAAAACTTCCGAAAATCGCCAACGATGCCGAAACTAACCAAAACACATCCGAATGACCTAAAAATTTGCACACACGTCCAAAATGACACTATGAACCTTCTCCAACCTTCGGATTTCCATTCCGACCCCGATAGCTTATTTTCCAATGCCGACCGAAAATTGCCAAAAACTATCTTTCGCCAATTCAAGCCTAATTCTAAATCGGAAATCAAAACCACATTCCGAACACACTCCTAAGCTCAAAATCACCTAACGAAGCTATCCGAGCCATAAAATATACATTCTACGGTCGTTTACCAATAAGTCAACTCCCAGTTGACTTTTTCAACTATTAAGCCAATTTAAGAGACTAAGTGTCTCAATTCTCACCACGATCGCTCTGAACCCGAACCAACTGACCCCAATACATCATAAATAGACTAAACAATGCATGACAAGGCAGAAACAAAAATGACGGGGCTAATTTTACAGAATGACCAACTGGGTCATTACATTCTCCTCCTCTTAAACAAACGTTCGTCCTCGAACGGGTCTAGAAACATACCTGGAGTCTCAAACAAGTGAGATATCAGATCCGAATCTCCCGCTCGGTCTCTAAAGTGGCCTTCTCCACAGGCTGCTCTCTCCACTGAACCTTCACTGAAGCTATATCCTTAGATCTCAACCTCCTAACCTGACGACCCAAAATAGCCACCGGCTTTACCTCATATGACGTATCACCCTCAAGCTGAACTCTGTTGAAGTCTAAAACATGAGATGGGTCACCAATATACTTCCGGAGCATCGAAACATGGAACACCGGATGAACACTCGATAAGCTGGGTGGCAAAGCAAGTCTATAAGCCACCTCTCCAATCCTCCGAAGAACCTCAAAAGGCCCAATGAACCGGAGACTCAACTTGCCCCTCTTACCGAACCTCATAACACCCTTCATGGGTGACACCTTCAGCAGTACCTTCTCTCCCTCCATGAATGATACATCTCGGACCTTCCGATCCGCATAGCTCTTCTGCCTAGACTGCGCAGTGCGAAGCCGCTCCTGAATCAACTTCACCTTATCCAACACATCGTGAACCAAGCCTGTGCCCAGTAGCCTAGCCTCGCCCGGCTTAAACCAACCAACCGGAGATCTACACCTCCTACTGTATTGGTAAAAATGAGCTTCACACGTGTAACAATTATGATGACTTAGCAATCTATGTGGAGCAATGATAACATGACAACTGGACAAAACTTTATGAAGAGGTACGAGATAAAGATGAATGGAACTGCATGCCCATGGGGTAATCAGATACGGGGATCTCAACCTAATTGAGAAGATGAAGAGACACGCTCAAGATGAACCAATGCAAAATACAGGGCAGATTCGGGGATCTTTAATTAATGAGCCAAACATTACATAATCTTCACGCAACAATTACGATTAATCATTGTAACGTTACATTAATTCCATTATTAGTCATTAATGCTCAATCACTGAAAATAGTAGACATTATGTCAAGAAATTCCCTATAAAAGGGAGTAAAATATAACTTGTAAGGACATGTTCGAACCACTATTGAAATATACTTACTTTCTGCGCATCTTTATTGCTTTCTATTTATGAATTTACTTACGATTTCCATATTCTCTTGGTTATCAGAAACCCGTATTCTTCTTAAAATAGATTTGGCAGAGAATCTAATTCTTTGGTTAAACAAATTGGTTCCGTTACCGGGAATATGATAATCTCTATTTTTTCTCAAACAACATTCTGTGAATTATGTCGAACGCTAACGACAACAACCAACAGAGGGTTGGAACCCCAGTTCCATCACCTTCAGGATCCCCACAAGGTTCAAGGGAACATTCCCCATAGAGGTCTACGACTCAAAATAATAATCACAATGGAAATGAACAAGCAGGAGAACAAGATCCTGTAAAACAAATGGTCAGCGAATATGTGACTCAAGCCTTGCAAACTTTCATGAGGGGACTACCGGCTGCATCACCTACACCTCCTTTTAACAACACCGCAACTGTGAAAAATCCACAATCCGGATTGGCAAACTCAGGAAGTAGAGATACTACAAATGAGTCTCTTGAAGCAAGACCAGGTATGTCCAATAATCCAGAATTACAATCTTTATTACTAACTTTGCAGAAACAGGTGAAGGAACAAAATGATCAAATCGAACAAATTCCTTGAGTACCACCTGTCACCAAAGGCATTGACGTTGATAGATATTCTCAACAACCTTTGAAGCCTAGTGCAGCACCCTTGCCTATTCCCAAAAAGTTCAAAATGCCTGATATTCCAAGTATGACCAGACCACCGATCCACGTGATCATGCAACTACTTTCACTACAGGAGTAAAAGGCAACGATTTGACTAAACAAGAAATTAAGTCAGTATTGGTCAAGAAGTTCGGAGAGACACTCACCAAAGGAGCACTAACATGGTATTCTCTTCTACCCGAAAATTCTATTGACTCTTTTGCTGAGCTTGCAAATTCTTTTATAAAATCACATTCCGGTGCACAAAAAGTCGAATAAAGAATGGAAGACATATTCAAAATAAAACAAGGAGACACAGAGTTGCTGCGTGAATTAGTAGACATGTTTCAGCGAGAAAGAATGCTGCTACCAAGGGTACCTAACAATTGGGCAGCAATGGCATTTTCAAGCAATTTGAATGACAAAAGCTCAGAAGCCACAAGAAGACCCAAGGAAAGCTTGAGAGAATTCCCAGCTACGACATGGAACGATGTCTACAACAAGTACAGTACCAAGCTACGAATAGAAGAAGACACCATTGCTCAATCAAAAGCTGAAGATCAAACCAATTTTAGACGCTCCGAACCAGAAAGGAGATCAGGTAAGAACATGTACGAGCCATATATGGGACCTTCGAGATGAGAAACTCGTTCGAGGATTGAAAACACATGGTCAGAATATAGACCGTCAAGTAGAGATACAAGCTCATCCTCCTCAAGATTCAGAAAGGATCGAGATAGAGGTAATGCAAGAATTGGGGACTACAACTTCAATGTAATTACCTTTGAATTAATTACAGTACTAAGAAATATGGGTGATAAAGTTCGATGGCCCAAAAAAATGATATCGAATCCAAACAGAAGGAATCCAGACTTCTGGTGTGAATTCCATAACGATCATGGACACAGAACATTAGATTGCAGATTATTGCAAGGTGAGGTAGAACAATTATTAAAACAGGGCTATCTAACAGAACTGTTTAGTGAAAAAGGTAAACAAACGTATATGAAGAACATGCAAGAGCCCCCAAAACCACCATCTCCGAAGAGAACAGTGAATATGATACACAGAGGAGAGGAGGTGAACAGAATAGTATGCAAAAGAACAACAAAATTTACCATTACACACGGGAAGCGGATTCGTGAAGACATGGAAGAAGACAATATATCATTCGACGAAGCAGATGTCAACAGATTGCTGCTTCCTCACAACGACGCACTGGTAATATCCCTACTTATACATGACACTAATGTAAAAAGAGTGTTGATTGATCCTGGTAGCTCAATCAACATCATTTTGTTGAGAGTTTTGGAAGAAATGATAATGATCCCAACATCACGAGCCTTATCTGGGTTTGACAACTCTACGGTCATAACAAAAGGGTAAATTGAGCTTAGTACCTATGCAGAAAGAGTAATCAAGAATACAAAATTACAAGTCATTGATACCGATATGGCTTACAACGTAATCATGGGTAGACCATGGATCCACGATATGGAAGCAATACCATCTACCTTACATCAGGTAATTAAATTCCCTTCCAAATGGGGGATTCAACAGATCCGAGGCGATCAACAGACTTCAAGGAATATAAATACAATGGCCCACTCTAGCAAAAAAGAGGTAATGGAAGAGTCAAAAGATGAGGAAATCATTCAAACAATTACAGAAGAAACTGGTACCCAAATAGGTACGGAAAAAGGTAGCCACGAGAAGGTGAACCAAATCACCACAGAGGCAGCATCAAAACATAGGGACATGGAGTCCAGACCCGATGTCATTCAGGAGCCGGAAGAAGACGAGCATATTAAAACAACTACTAAGGAGCTCGAAGCTATTCCACTATTCGAGCAAGAGCCTGAGCAAAAAGTTCACATAGGCACGAGGCTAAGTCCCAACAGACGAGGTAAGTTAATTGAATATTTAAAAACTAACAGATTATTTTGCTTGGTCCCATTCAGACATGACAAGTATACCTCCGGAAGTGATGACTCATAAACTAAATGAAGATCCATACTTCGTACCTGTCAAGCAAAAGAAAAGAAAGCAAGGACCATTCAAAAACCAAGTGATCGATGAAGAGGTACAAAAACTCTTGAAAATTGGTTGAATACGCGAGGTAAAATATCCTAATTGGTTAGATAATACCGTAGTGCTACCCAAAAAGAATGGTAAATGGAGAGTATGTGTAGATTACACAGATTTGAATAAAGCATGCCCTAAAGATTCATTTCCATTACCACACATAGATCAAATGATTGATTTCACTGCAGGTCATGAACTGTTAAGCTTTATAGATGTGTATTCTGGTTATAATTAGATAAAAATGGATCCCTCAGACGAGGAAAAACACTTGCTTTGTTACAAACATGGGGACTTATTGTTACAAAGTAATGCCATTTGGCCTGAAAAATGCTGGAGCCACGTATCAAAGGATAGTGACCAAGATGTTCCACGAATATCTGGGGAAAATAATGGAAGTATACATTTATGACATGCTGGTAAAATCAACACAAGCGGAAGATCATTTCCAGCATCTTTCAATCACCTTCGAAATCCTACGCAGGTATAACATGAAACTAAATCCAGAAAAATGCACTTTTGGCGTTGAATCAGGTAAGGTTTTGGGTTTCCTTGTATCAAATAGGGGTATAGAAGTAAACCCAGCTCAGATTAAAGCTATTGATTAAATATCCGATATACTTACGAGTAAAAAAGAAGTTCAAAGACTAAGATGAAAAATTGCAGCCTTAGGAAGTTTTATCTCCAGGTCTTCAGAGAAGAGTTTTAAATTCTTTTCAGTTCTAAAAGAGCAGAATCAGTTCGAATGGACTGAAGATTGCCAACAGGCTCTTAAGGATCTGAAGGCCTATCTATCAAAACCCCCGCTGCTGTCTAAACCAAAGGAGGGAGAAAAGTTGTATGTCTATCTTGTCGTAGCAGAAATTGCTGTAAGTGCAGTACTGGTAAGAGAAGAAAAAGGTAAACAATCTCCAAGTTATTATGTAAGCAAGACTTTATTAGATGCTGAGACTAGATATCCTCATCTAAAAAAATTGGCCTTAGCTCTAATCATGGCAGTCAGAAAATTAAGACCGTATTTTCAAAGTCACGCAATCACTGTTATGACTTCATATCCACTGAGGAATATTTTGCATAAACATGAATTGTCAAGGAGATTAGCTAAGTGGGCAATAGAATTAAGCGAACATGACATTGTATATCAGCCTAGGACTGCAATAAAGTCTCAAATTTTAGCTGATTTCGTCGTTGATTTAATACTACAATAATCCCATGTATTCCTGGATTAACCAAAAGGTACGAAAAATCTAAGCATTATTTAATGCAAAGTCAAAAACTCAAAGGTAAACGAAAAACCTCAAAAAGAAAGCATGCAAAGATTTAAGAGTGAAACAAAAACTCAAAGAAAGCTAAAGTCATGCTGATATTGATATTAATATATTACGACAAAATAACTAAGTGTTAACTTAGTCTAATCCAAATTAATTTATACATTAGTTTCCCCTAAGTTGTCAGTTGGGGACTTACAAAGGATCCAACTTTACCCCCCATGGGACTGGGGGTAATCACCAATTGTTGCAAATAAAAAAAAAGAACCAAATTCCTTAAACTTTTCTAGATGGGGGGTTGTCTTCACTGACATGAGGAGTGGCTTGAGATGGAGAGACACGAGAAGCAAGGACCTCAACCTCAGGTGAAGAGAAATTCTGACTTTGCTGAGACTTCTCAATCGTCTCTCTAGTTTTTGCAATTTCGGCTTCCAAGTCAAAACTCTCTTGGCCGATTTCCGTCAATGTGTCAAGACGGACATTCAGATAAGCCCAACTAACATCAACGACTGCTTTGTCTTCAAGAGCTTCATAGTCCTTCTCCCATTGTTTAGCTTCAGCTCTTAGCTCATCTCTCTCAGCCATGGCAACATCGTGGGAAGCTTGTAAAGGAGCAATAGACCTTTCCAGAAATTGGACCTTCTCTGAAGAAATACGGAGGTCATCTTGGGTTTGGGTGAGCAAGTGTACAAGTTCACCAGAATACACCTCCTTCTGGTCCAACAAAGCCTTCAGTCTCCTAATCTCCTCTGTGGACGGGAAAGCTGCTCTGCAAATGAAGACTCTAAGACACTTTTGTCCTTACCTGCCTGGTTGGAAGACGCCTTCTCAAGTCTCAACGGCCAGTTCTGCTGCCATAACCCTAACTTACTGCTCCAAGGTACACTTTTTCTCCTCCACTACCTGCATGTCAAGTTGTAGACTCTCGTACTGCTCCTTCCAATTATCAGCCTCAATTTGGGAGTCCTTTGATGTTTTCTCCATCTGAACGACTCTCTCCATTAACTCTGTGCCTACAAGATTGATCTACATAAAAAGATATATTAGACATGGTAAGAACATATATAAGTACGTATGAAGGAAAAGCAAGTTTAGGACGAGTGCACAATCTCGTTCATCCAAGTAAGGGAACTGTGGCTTTCTAGCTTAGACTTTTCAGTCGGGCCTATCAATGGCTTGAACCATACATCAGCCTGACCCGACTTTTTCAAGAGGCTGCCCGTCGCTGGAACCTCTATAGTAACTTGTTTCATCACCCCCTGCCGGAAGACCATACTTCTACAGCAGAAGGAACGAAAGCGGGGGCGGGTGAAGGATCCATGGACGAAGAAGATTTGAGGAACAAAAACAACAATGGGAGCAGGAGGAGAAATAACAGCCACGGGAGCAGGAACATCAACGGGAGTAATAAAAGGAACTTCTTTAGGAGCAGGAGAAGAGAACATAACAAGGGGAGCTTCATCAGAAATGGTACCAAAACCTTGACGGAAAAGGAGATCAATGGATTCACGAACAGGAGAGGGAGTTGCATTCTGGGGGGTAGAAAGTTCGGATTCAGGCACGGGAGGATCAACAACGGGTGCAGACTTGTCTTCAGAGACCACCCTCCTCCTACGTGACTTGTGGACTAGTGAACCTTCCTCTTCTTCTTCCTCCTCTAAGGTCCTGGACCCGCTTGCTTTTCTTTTCGACGAGGAGGAACCAACAATGATCTCCTGGGCCTTTGCCAGGGACAACCTTGAAGCGGACACAGCTGCAGTAGAAATACCACGAGCAGAAAACCCTAACAAATGAAAGGGATCAGATAAAGCTCAAAAAGGGAAGAAATAAAAATAAAGAAAATTCAATTACCGTGGATCTTAACCTTCCAACCAAACCTCATAGAGAGGTACTTCCACGAGCGTTATTCTAAAGGAGGAATCAACAAGAGCTTTTCTACCCAATCACGGAAACCGGAGACATTCTCAACGGTTCTCATGGTTGCTACAAAAGAAAAAGAAACATTCACTGTACTGATAGTTTATCGAAAACACAATAAAAGGAAAGTGAGAAAAACTGTACTCACGTGCAAGATTCCACTTCTCAGGGAAGAGGAGATTTTCTTGACCTATTAAACCTGCAGTAGGGACAACAACATACCGGACATACCACCCTCTATCTTTATCATCATCTGGAGTAACTAACACCCTTTTACTCATAGCCGCGAGAGTGAACACTCCTTGGCGGAACAACATCGGAGAATAGAGGTGAATAAGATGATGAACGGTAAAGGGTAAGGAAGCTAAATTGGACAAATACCTAAGGCACGCAACTACTCGCCAAACAAGAGGACCGACTTGTCCTAAACAAACTTTGAAGAATCGATAAAACTCGATGATAACAGGGTCGATGAGAGGCTTGGATCCTAAGGTGAAGGGATAAGTATAGACAAAAGTGTAGCCAGTCCTGTAAGAGGTTATCCTTTGGTTGTCGTTGGGAACAACAACAGGAAAATCAGGCTTCCAATGACAATCCCTGCGTACAAGAGATACTAAGCCCTCTGTTATTTGAGTAGGATAAAGGTCAGCACTGTCATGTGATGACATTGAAGAAAGCTGATCACTCATTGCCTGGCTATCTTTGGTAAAAGAAAACTCCGCGGGAACAATTTCATCGACCCTAGGCTCACGAAATGGTTTACTATGTTCTCTACTCTTTGACGAAGATCTGGAAGCCCTAGCCCTCGAAGAAGATGAAAGAATATCATACCTAGAAGATGGCGGGGGAGAAGAATAAGAAGAAGAACCCCTGGAGGGAGTAGAACTTAAGCTCTTAAGCCTACTGCCTCTCCTACTCCGTGTTGGAGCAGAAGAGGGAGTCAATTCATCTACATTAATGAATTTTATAGACTGTTGGTTTGAAGAAGACATATTTACGAAGAATGAAGAATTTACAAATAAAGAAAGAAGGTCGGAAGTTTTTCGTGAAAGTAAAGAAAAGAAAAGGGGTATTTATACTCGAAGGCGACCGTCAAAAAAATGGAAAAAACAGTGATGTGAAAGTCATAATTGAAGCTGTCACTTCGCGACTGATGCAGCCGCAAAAAGCCCTAAAAGGCGCTGAGTAATTGCAGAACCAACCCGAGAATGCCACGTGGCACGAGCATTAAATTGAAGTCACAAACGATGCATAAATTCAGAGACGAATGCAATGGTACGAGTAAAGCGGCGGCAAAATATTCCCGCCATAAATGAGTATCCACTTACCAAATATTAATCGATAAATAAATGGTAAGTGGATGGACTATCTGTATTGGTAAAAATGAGCTTCACACATGTAACAATTATGATGACTCAGCAATCTATGTGGAGCAATGATAACATGACAACTGGACGAAACTTTATGAAGAGGTACGAGATGAAGAGGAACGGAACTGCATACCCATGGGGTATTCAGATACGAGAATCTCAACCTAATTGAGAAGATGAAGAGACACGGTCAAGATGAATCAAGGCAAAATACAGGGCAGATTCGGGGATCTTCAATTAATGAGCCAAACATTACATAATCTTCACGCAACAGTTACGATTAATCATTGTCACGTTACATTAATGACATTATTAGTCATTAATGCTCAATCACTGAAAAAAGTAGACTTTATGTTAAGAAATTCCCTATAAAAGGGAGTAAAATATAACTTGTAAGGACATGTTCGAACCACTATTGAAATATACTTACTTTCTGCGCATATTTATTGCTTTCTATTTACGAATTTACTTACGATTATTTCCATATTCTCTTGGTTATCCGAAACCCGTATTCTTCTTAAAATAGCTTTGGAAGAGAATCTAATTCTTTGGTTAAACACCTACCATATAGATCCTCATACGGAGCCATCTGGATACTCGACTGATAACTGTTATTATAAGCAAACTCCGCTTGTGGCAGAAACTGGTCCCATGAACCCCCAAAATCAATAACACATGCACGCAACATGTCCTCCAAAATCTGAATAGTACGCTCTGACTGCCCATCCGTCTGAGGATGAAACGCCGTGCTCAACTCAACTTGAGTACCCAACTCCCTCTGTACGACCCTCCAGAACTAAGATGTGAAATGAGTACCTCTGTTGGAAATGATAGAAATTGGGACCCCATGCAATCGGACAATCTCCCTGATATAAATCTCAGCCAACCGCTCCGAAGAATATGTAGTACCAACACGAATGAAGTGCGCAGACTTGGTCAGCCGATCCACAATGACCCATATAGCATCAAACCTCCTCGAAGTCCGTGGGATCCCAACTACAAAGTCCATGGTGATCCGCTCCCACTTCCACTCCGGGATATCTAACCTCTGAAGTAATCCACATGGCCTCTGGTGCTCATACTTGACCTGTTGATAAATGAGACACCTAGCTACGAACTTGACAATATCCTTCTTGATCTGCCTTCACCAATATTGCTGCCTCAGATCCTGGTACATTTTCGCGGCACCCGTATGGATGGAATACCGCGAACTATGGGCCTCTGCTAGAATCAACTCTCGAAGCCCATCCACATTGGGCACACATATCCGGCCCTGCATCCTTATAACCCCATCATTACCAATCACTATATCCCTGGCATCACCTCGCCGGACCCTGTCCTGAAGAACGAGCAAATGTGGGTCATCATACTAGCGCTCTCTGATCAGATCATAAAGAGAAGACCTGGAAGCTACACTAGCCAACACCCGATGTGGCTATGATAAGTCCAATCTCACAAACTGACCCCCTAAAGCCCTGAACATCAGTGCTAAAGGTTGCTCTGCTGTTGGAAGGTAGGCTAGACTCCCCAAACTCTCTGCTCTGCGACTTATGGCATCGACCACTACATTGGCCTTCCCCGGATGATATAGAATAGTGAGGTCATAATCCTTGAGAGCTCCAACCATCTCCTCTGACACAAATTTAAATCCTTCTACTTAAGCAGATACTGCTGTTTAACCAAAGAATTAGATCCCTTGACTAAAGCTTATTTTTAGGAATGAACACGGGTTATTGATAATCAAGGAAATACTGATAAATAAAAAGGAGTAAGTAAATAGACAATAGTATGATGCACAGAAAAATAAAGAGTATGGTATTCGTAGTCCAGATGCCCCTTACAAGTTAACTTCTATTCCCTTATATAGGGAATTCTTCAGTATAACGTCTACCTCTTGCAATGATAACACATTAATGACTAATTATTACATTAATGTAACGTTACAGTGAATAACCGTAACTGTTGCGTGAAGGTTGGGTAACGTGCAGATCATTAATCGAAGACCTTTGAATTTGCCCGTAGCTCTGTCCAGATTCATTCTGACCGTGTCTCTTCTTTGACTGAATCAAGTTGAGTCTTACGTAGCTGATTACTTCGTAGGTATATAGTGTCGTGCCTCTTGGCCTCGCACCTCCTTATAGGATCATGTCCAGCTGTCATGTTTTCCTTGTTCCACGTAATTGGCTGAATTATCAATAATTATCATACATGTGAAATGCTTTTTTACCAATACGAATAGTCCCCCCATTTGCCATTTATTTATCGATTAATATTTGGTAAGTGGATATGCATTTATGGCGGGAATATTTTCCGCCGCTTCACCTCGAAACATTGTATCCTTCTCTGAGTGTAGACGTCGTTTGTCCCTTCCATTTAATGCTCAAGCCACGTGTCCCCTCCGGATTGGTTCTGCAGTTACTCGGTGCCTTTTAGGGCTTTTTGCGGCTGCATCAGTCACGAAGTGACACCTTCAATTATGACTTTCTCATCATTGTCTTTTCCCATGTTTGACGGTTGTCTTCAAGTATAAATACCCCTTTTCCTTTCTTTACTTTCACGAAAAACTTCTAACTTGTCTTCTTTATTTGTAAAGAATTTTTCCCTTGTCTTCGTAAATATGTCTTCACCAAACCAACCTAAAGGAGTGATAAATATGGATGACTTGACCCCTTCTTCTGCTCCGACGCGGAGCCGGAGAGGTGGTAGATTGAAGAGTTTAAGCTCTACTTCTTTAAGAGGCTCTTCTTCTTCCCAGATTACTTCCCCTCCTTCTATTAGGTCTTTAGTTTCTCCAAGAGCTAGGGCTTTCAGATCTTCATATAGGGGTAGAGAACATCATGAACCACGAGTGGATGAAATCATTGTTGTTGAGTTTACCTTCTCTATGGATAGTCAGGTCCTTATTGATCAGTCGTTATCTCTTGATAGTGCTGATAGGTACCCTACCCTTATTACCGAAGGTTTAGTTCCCCTTTTCCGCAGGAAATTGTTCTTGGAAGTCTGATTTTCCTATCCTCGTTCTGAATGAGAACCAAAGAATAACGCCTTACAAGACGGGATATTCTTTCGTTTATACCTACCCTTTTACTTTAGGGTTTAAACCTCCTATGATCTAGTCATTATTGAATTCTGTCGTTTCTTCAAAACTTGCTTAGGACAAGTTGGCCCTCTTGTGTGGCGAGTTGTTGCGTGTCTCAAATGTTTAACTACTTTAGCCTTGGTTCCTTTCACCTTTAACCATCTCATTCATCTTTATTCTCCTGCCTTATTTCGTCAAGGGATTCTTACTCTGGCTGCCAGGAGTAAAAGAGTGTTGGTAACCTCTGATGGCGACAAAGATAGAGGTTGGTACCTTCGGTACGTTGTTGCACCCACTGCTGGTTTAGTGGGTGAAGAAAATTTTCCCTTCCCCGAGAAGTGGAATCGTGCATGTGAGTACATTTTAGCTCACATTTGTTATTTTTCTTCTTTTTGCTTTAAGTGTTTGATTAACACCGTAGCTGTTTCCTCTTCTTTCAGCAATCATGGGTACGTTTGAGAATGTCTCCGGTATCCTGATTGGGTAGAAAAGTTATTGTTGATTGCTCCGTTGGAAGAAAGGTCTTGGAAGTACTTCTTCGGGAAGTACGGTTGGAAAGTGAAGACTCACGGTAAGTGAAACTTTTGTTTCCACTTCTTTCCTTACCCGAGCCTCTTTTTCTTTGTTGTTTAACCTTTTTTCCTTTGACAGGGTTTCCCGCTCGTGGGGTGTCTGCTGCGTCCATTCCGAAAATGTCCCTGGCTCAAGCCCAGGAAATTATTGCTGGTTCTTCTTCTTCGAAGAGGAAGGTTGGTGGGTCTAGAACCTTAGAAGAAGAGGAGGGCACTTTGGTGCACAGGTCAGGGAGAAGGAGGGTGATTTAAGACGATGTGTCTACACCCGTGGTTGTGCCTTCCGTACCTGAAGTCACACCCTCTACTTCTGAAGATGCTTCTCCCTCTGCTGTGCAGGACTCTGTGGATCATTTGTTCCATGAAGGCTTTGGCCCTGCTGTTAATGACGTTCCCTTGGCTGCTTTTCCTCCTTCTTTCAAAGAGATTCTTTTATCCACTCCTATCATTTCCTCCGCTCCTTTGGCTATTACTGCTCCCGTTGCTGCTTTGCCCGTGGCTTTTCCTGCTCCTCAGACTTCCGTGTCCGTGTCTTCTACATCTCTACCTGCTTCCGTGCCTTCTGTTAGAGAAGTAGGGTCTTCCAGCAGGGAGATGCAACAAGTTTTAATAGAAGTTCCGGCTGAGGGGAGTCTCTTTAAGAAATCTGGACAGCTCGACATGTGGCTCAAACCGCTGATAGGCTCGACTAAAAGGACCAAGCTAGATAGCCACACCTCCCTTACTTGGGCTAACGAAGTCGTGCATACCTATTTAAAGGTAAAGTGCTTTCTCTCTTATTTTATTCTTGTACATGAAATTTATCGTATCTAATTGATTTCCTTTTTGTAGATCAATCTTATAGGCATGGAGCTCATGAAGAGGGTTTCAAATGCGGAGCAGGAAATAAAAGAGTGGCGGGCTGAAGCAGATAATTGGAAGGGGAAATATGACAGCTTAAGGCTCGACATGGAAGCCTTAGAAGAAGAAAAGAGTACCTTGGATCGGCATATGAGAATCATGGCAGCGGAGTTGGCAGTGGAGAAGGCTTCTTCTAATCAAGCGGACAAAGACAAGAGCATCCTTGAGTATTCATTTGCTGAGCAGTTATCTTGTGCCTCAGAAGAAGCTAGGAGTTTAAAAGCCTTGCTAGAGCAGAAAGAGGAATACTCAGGCGAGCTTGTGCAGTCTCTGACCCAGACCCAATAGGATCGTCGCAATGCCTTAGACAAAATTGAGTCCCTGGAGAGGTCTGTAGCACCTTTAAGAGCCGCTAAAGATACTGTTGAGGCTGAGAGGGACAGGCTAAGAGCTGCGATCATGATATGGGAGAATGATTACGAAGTTCTTGAGGAGGCGGAAGCTGTCGATGTTAGTTGGGCATACATGAATTCTCGCCTCGACACATTGACGAAAATGAGTCGGGAAGATTTTGACCTTAACGCTGAAATTGCTAAAACCAAGGAAGCCATGGAGAAGGCTCAACAAGGTCAGAATCTTTTTTCACCTGAAGGTGAGACTCCGGCTGCTCAAGTCTCCTCGTCCCAAGCTGCTCCTGCTCCTTCTGCTAGTGAAGAAATCAATCCCCCCCTCAAGACAATTAAGATGTTGGTTCCCCCTCTCTTTTTTATTTGATTAGTGGTTACCCCATCTCTATCTGGGGTAAGTTTGGATATTTTAAAGTCCCCAACTGACAACTTAGGGGCACCTTAATGTACATACAGTATATACGGCTAAGCATAAGTTTAATACTTAGTTTCTACTTAGCCGTTTTAACATATCAATGCAAAATATGACTTTTGTTATTGAGTTTCTGTTCTACTATTTGAGTTTTTTGCATGCTTTATTTTTAGAGGTTTTAGTTTTATCTCTGAGTTTTGCATATAGAATGCTTTAGATTACTCGCACCTTTTCGTAATAGGCACAATATAATTTAAAATGTGTGTGCCTTTTTGTAGTAGGCATAATTTATGAAAGAGGGCCCTTTTTGATCGACACTTAATGAAGAAGACGTCTCAACTTCATAATGGTGTAATAATGCAATAGAGTGATAGGAATTTTTCACATGTTTAAGAATGTTTCTGAGGAAAGTTTTTTGTTTGAACTTTCACAACATTTTACATGTGTTTGATTATCGTCTAAAACTCATGTTGCAACTGTTTTCTTTTAACAGATTTGATATACACTTGTATTTCGTAACTATTTTTCGTACGTAACAGTTTTTTCGAGTTAATACAAGAGAGCAACTATTTTTTGTTCGTAACCGTTTTTTATTCAAGTTGGGGTTTTCACCCGTAACTATTTTTGTTGACAACAGTTTTCAATTAGCATGAGGGAACTGCTCTTACATCCGTAACTAGTGTTATTTGATAACAGTTTTTTGAATAAGTACAAGGATTTTGATCTTTCATCCGTAACTGTTTTATTTGATAACAGTTTTCTATATGAGTACAAAGATTTCGTAACTTTTTTTAGTTACAACAGTTTTTGAATGAGTACAATGATGATGATCTTTTATCCACAAGTGTTTTTGGTTACAACAGTTTTTCTTTTGAGTAAGTACAGGGATGAGCATTTCCTCCTCCTAGCTAATATTTTACCTTTTAACCTGAACATGTTCGAAGGTTTTCTGGATTAGGCTTTGTGTTTGAGTCTTTGGCTCTTTCGATTTTGCTCGTACCACTTGACTTGTTGGGTAGACAGATCTTTAGGCTCGAGCTTTGACTTTTTGATAGTCTTCTTTGCTTCGTCTTAGCCTTCCATATTGTATAGTCCCCCAANGGTATATAGTTTTTAGATGATGACTGCTTAACCCTTTAAAACGTCCATCAGAAAGTGTAACCCAAGACCGGGAATTCAATTACTTCCTCGCGTATTTGCATATCTAATATCATCATATGGTGATGGGTTAGCTTTATGCCTATCATCTAAAAAGGTTAGTAAAATTTTAAATGTTCAAAACAAAATCGAACGTGTGATACCTGACCGGGGATATTCCTTTTCCTTAGAAGTAGTACTTCTTCAAATGGATGGCATTCCAGCTTGTTGGTAGTACTCTGCCGTCCATAGCTTCTAGCTCGTAAGCACCCTTCCCAGCTATGTCTCGGATTTTGTAGGGTCCTTCCTAATTTGGACTTAGCTTTCCTGCACCTGCTTCTTTTGTTGACTGAAAGACTTTCTTAAGAACAAAGTCCCCAATCTTGAAGTATCTGAGGCGAGCTTTTCGGTTGTAATAACGCTCTATGATTTGTTTCTAAGCTGCCATCCCTATTAATGCGACTTCTCTTTTTTGTTCGAGTAAGTTCAGATTAATGCTCAACTCATCGTTGTTTTCATCCTCTGCGGTTGTTGTAAACCTTATGCTTGGTTCGCCAATCTCCACGGGTATTAAGTCTTCTGAGCCATAGACAAGTGCGAACGAAGTTTCTCCCGTGGCTATTTTTGAAATTGTTCTGTATGCCCATAATACCGCTGGTAACTCATCAAGACAATTTCCTTTGCCTTTTTCCATCCGCTTTCTTAGATTGTTGATGATTATTTTATTCGTTGACTCAACTTGACCGTTAGCCACGAGGTGATATGGCGTTGAAGTAATCCGTTTGATTTGCCAGCTCCTATGAATTGTGGGTCATTATCACACACGATCTCCTTCGGAATTCCAAAGTGGCATATTATGTTTCTCCATAAGAAGATTTTAACTTCCTTTTCTCGCACCTGTTTGAAAGCTTCTGCCTCTACCCGTTTTGTAAAATAGTCGGTTAGTACGAGTAAAAACCGTACTTGTCCTTTAGCTGTGGGAAGAGGTCCCACTATGTCCATACCCCACTTCATTAAGGGCCATGGGGATATTACTGGATGTAATAGTTCCGCAGGTCGATGCGTGTTATTGGCAAACATTTGACATCTGTCGCATTTGGATACGAAATTCTCAGCTTTTTCTTCCATCTTAGGCCAATAGTACCCATCTCTGATTAGGGTTTTTACCAAGGATCTCGCCCCTGCGTGATTTCCATAGTGTCCTTCGTGGACCTCTTTTATCACAAACTCCGTTTGGTTAGGTCCGAGGCACTTTTCTAGGGGACCTCCGAACATCTTGCGATATAATGAGTTGCGAATGAGGCAGTACCGTGCAGATTTGCGGCGAAGTGCTTGATATGCTTTTTTATCTTCAGGTACGGTGCCATTTTGCAAAAAATTTAAGATTTCGTTTCTCCAATCCCAAGTTAAATTTTTGAAAGTTACCTCATTTCTGTCTTGGTCGATCGTTGAATGGAATAGATGAACGACAATTTCATTATCTTTGTTTGTTACTTCCGTGACTGTTGCGAGGTTAGCTAATGCATCTGCTTCTGCATTTTCCTCTCTAGGTATTTGTATTACCTTCCACGTTCTGAATTGTCTCACGAGTTCTCGTTCCTTTTTCAGATACTGTTGCATTCGAGTCTCTCGAGCGATGTAAGTCCTCTTTATCTTCCCTTACCAATACTTCACTTATAGCAATTTCTGCGACAGCAAGATAGACGTACAACCTCTCCCCTTCCTTTGGCTTTGATAGCAGCGGGGGTTTTGATAGATAAGCTTTCAGATATTTGAGAGCCTGTTCACATTCTTCAGTCCATTCGAATTGATCTTGCTTTTTGAGGACTGAAAAGAATTTAAAACTTTTCTCGGAAGATCTGGAAATAAATCTTCCCAAAGCTGCAATTCTTCCCGTTAGTCTTTGAACTTCTTTTTTATTTGTTAGTATATCAGGTATTTCCTCTATAGCATTAATTTGAGCAGGATTTACCTCTATTCCCTTGTTTGATACAAGGAAACCCAAAAATTTACCTGATTCTACGCCAAAAGCGCATTTTTCTGGATTCAGCTTCATATTATACCTGCGTAAAATTTCAAAGGTAACAAAGAGGTGCTGGAAATGGTCTTCCGCCCGTGTTGATTTTACCAACATGTCATCGATGTAAACTTCCATCGTTTTTCCCAGATGTTCCTAGAACATCTTGGTCACTAGCCTTTGATAGGTGGCTCCAATAAGTCCCCATGTTCGTAATAAAGGAGTTTTTTTACTCATCTTAGGGATCCATTTTAATCTGATTATAACCAGAATACGCATCTAGAAAGCTTAACAATTCATGTCCTGCGGTGGCGTCAATCATTTGATCTATATGTGGTAATGAGAATGAATCTTTAGGGCATTCTTTATTTAAGTCAGTATAATCTACGCATACTCTCCATTTGCTATTCTTTTTAGGTACTACCACAGTGTTAGCTAACCAGTTAGGGTACGCTACCTCTCGTATCGAACCATTTTTCAAGAGTTTCTGTACTTCTTCGTCAATTACTTAGATCTTGAATGGTCCTCGCTTTCTTTTCTTCTGCTTAACACGTACGAAAGATGGATCTTCATTTAGTTTATGAGTCATTACTTCTGGTGGGATACCTGTCATATCTTAGTGGGACCACGCAAAGCAATCTGCGTTAGCCTTTAAATAATCAATTAACTTACCTCTTCGATTGGGGCTCAACCTCGTTCCTATATGCACTTTTGTTCAGGTTTTTGTTCAAACAATGGAACAGCTTCGAGCTCTTCCATTGTTGTTTTGATGTGCTCGTCTTCCTTCGGTTCTTGGATGACGTCCGGTCTGGAGTCTAGGTCTGTTTGATTTAATGCATCTTCCGTGGTGACTTGATTCACCTTCTCGTGGGTATCTCCTTCCGTATCTGTTTGAACACTTATTTCTTTTATACCTGTTCGGTCAATAACTTTTTCCGTACTTGTTTGGCCGGTAACATATGTTTGGGAGATTTCCCTATCCTTCGGTTCTTCCGTTTCTACTTTTTTGTTATAATGCACCACATAATTTATATCTCTAGAGGTCTGCTGATCACCTCTAATCTGTCTGACTCCCCATTCTAAAGGGAAATTAATTACCCGATGTAAGGTGGACGGTACTGCTTTCATGTCGTGGATCCAGGGCCTTCCCATGATTACGTTATAAGCCATGTCAGTATCAACGACTTGGAATTTGGTGTTTTTAATTACTCCCTCAGCATAAGTTCTAAGTTCGATTTCTCCTTTGGTTATCACTGTGGAGTTGTCAAACCTTGATACGGCTCGTGCCTTTGGGATCACCTGATTTCCCAAGAGCATTTCTTCCACGACTCTTATCAAGATGATGTTAACTGAACTACCTAGATCAATCAACACTCTTTTAACGTTAGTGTCATGAATGGGTAAAGATATTACCAGAGCATCGTTGTGGGGGAGCATTAGTCCGCCGAAATCTGCATCATCAAAGGTTATATCATCTGCGTCTGGATTTTCTCGAACCCGCTTTCCGTGTGTAATTGTGATTTTCGAGGCTACTTTGCAAACTATTCCGTTTACTTCCTCTCCTCCATGTATCATGTTGACGGTTCTTTTTGGAGATGGAGGCTTCGGGGTTTCATGCCTGTTCTTCATTTATGCCTGTTTTCCTTTATCACTAAACAATTCTGTTAATTAGACTTGTTTCAATAATTGTTCTATTTCACCTTGTAAAATCCTGCAATCTGCAGTTTTGTGTCCATGATCATTATGGAATTCGCACCAGAAATCCAGATTCCTTTTATTTGGATTTGACCTCATTTCTTTAGGCCATCGAACCTTATCTTCCATGTTTCTTAATATTGAAACTAGTTCAGGGGTACTTACATTGAAAGTGTGATCCCCAATTCGTGTATGACCTCTGCGTCATTCATCTTGATCCTTTCTAGATCTAGATGAGGACGAGCTCGTATCTCTGCTTGATGGTCTATATTCTAACCTAACCTTTTCGAACCTGGGACGAGTATCTCACCCCGAGGGTCCCATGTAAGGATCATACCTATTTTTTCCTGATTTCCTGTCTGATTCGGAACGTCTGTATCTGGTATGATCTTCATCCCTTGAACGAGCAATGATATCTTCCTCTATTCGAATTTTAGTACTGTACCTGTTATAAACATCATTCCACGTTGTAGCTGGGAACTCTCTCAAGCTTTCCTTTAGTCTTCTCGTGGCTTCTGAGCTTTTGTCATTTAGATTGCTCGCAAATGCCATGGCTACCTAGTTATCGGGAACCCTTGGTAGTTGCATTCTTTCTCGTTGGAATCTGTCTACAAATTTACGGAGTAGTTCCGTGTCTCCTTGTTTTATTTTAAATATGTCTTCCATTCTTTTCTCGACCTTTTATGCACTGGAGTGTGCTTTTATGAAAGAATCTGCAAGTTCAGCAAATGAATCTATTGAGTTTTTAGGGAGAAGAGAATACCAGGTTAGGGCTCCTTTGGTAAGTGTTTCACCAAATTTTTTTACTAGGACCGACTCAATTTCTTGTATTGTCAGATCGTTGCCATTTACTCCAGTGGTAAAAGCAGTCACATGGTCACGTGGGTCAGTTGTTCCGTCATACTTAGGGACATCAGGCATTCTGAACTTCATCGGTATAGGCAAAGGTGCTGCGCTCGGTTTCCAAGGTTGTTGAGAATATCTATCAACATCAATGCCTTTGATAACATGTGGTACTCCGGGAATTTGCTCAATTTGATCTTTTTGTTCCTTCACCTGTTTCTGCAGGGTTAGTAGTAAATTTTGTAATTCAGGGTTATTAGTCATACATGGTCTCGTTTCGAGAGATTCGTTAGGAGTGTTATCCCTTGCTGAGTTTATCAACCCAGACTGAGGATTTTCCACGGTGACTGTGTTATTAGGAGGTGGTGTCAGTGATGCAGGTGATATCCCTAGTAATCCCCTTGCAAATTCTTGAAAAGCTTGGCTCACGTACTCTGCAATCATTTGCTTTACCTGATCTTGTTCTACTGTTTGATCATTATCGTTGTTGTTATTGTTATTGTTGTTGTTGTTGGATCTCTCTTGGGATTGTTACCTTGAACCTCTTGGGGATGGAAGAGGTGATGGAGTCCCATTTCTCTGCTGGTTATTGTCGTTGGGTTTGACATAGTTAAGAGGATATCACTTTGAAAAGCAAACAAAGATTATCAGATTCCCGGTAACATAACCAATTTGTTTAACCAAAGAATTAGATCCCTTGACTAAAGCTTATTTTTAGGAATGATCACGGGTTACTGATAATCAAGGAAATAATGATAAATAAAAAGGAGTAAGTAAATAGACAATAGTATGATGCACAGAAAAATAAAGAGTATGGTATTCGTAGTCCAGATGCCCCTTACAAGTTAACTTCTATTCCCTTATATAGGGAATTCTTCAGTATAACGTCTACATCTTGCAATGATAATACATTAATGACTAATTATTACATTAATGTAACGTTACAGTGAATAACCGTAACTGTTGCGTGAAGGTTGGGTAACGTGCAGATCATTAATTGAAGACCTTTGAATCAACCCGTAGCTCTGTCCGGATTCATTTTGACCGTGTCTCTTCTTTGACTGAATCAAGTTGAGTCTTCCGTAGCTGATTACTTCGTAGGTATATAGTGTCGTGCCTCTTGGCCTCGCACCTCCTTATAGGATTATGTTCAACTGTCATGTTTTCCTTGTTCCACGTAACTGGCTGAATCATCAAGAATTATCATACATGTGAAGCTCTTTTTTACCAATACAACTGCAAACTACGGTGATCAGTGAAAATCTCACAACGCACCCCATACAAATAATGACGTCAAATCTTCAAGGCGTGGACAATGGCTGCTAGCTCAAGATCGTGCACTGGATAATTCTTCTCGTGCACTTTCAACTACCTGGATGCGTACGCAATCACCCTACCGCCCTGTATCAACACCGATCCAAGGCCAACTCTCGAGGCATCACAGTAGACTGTATAAGAACCTGAACCTGTTGGCAACACCAACATCGGAGCTGTAGTCAAAGCTGACTTGAACTTCTGAAAGCTCTCATCACACTCCTCAATCCACCTGAACGGAGCACCTTTCTGGGTCAATCTAGTCATAGGTGCTGCAATAGATGAAAATCCCTCTACAAAACGACGATAGTACCCTGCCAAACCGAGGAAGCTGCGAATCTCGGTAGCTGATGACGGTCTAGGCCAACTCTGTATCGCCTTCACCTTCTTCTGATCTACTTTGATCCCATCACAAGACACCACATGGCCCAAGAATGCCACTGAATCAAGACAGAATTCACACTTAGAAAACTTTGCATACAACCTCTTCTCCCTCAGAGTCTGAAGCACAATCCTCAAATGTTGCTCATGATCCTCCCGAGATCGGGAATATACCAAGATGTCGTCAATAAATACGATGACGAAGGAATCAAGACAAGGTCGGAACACACTGTGCATCAAGTGCATAAAGGCTGTTGGGGCATTGGTCAGCCCAAATGACATGACAAGAAACTCATAATGACCATATCTAGTCCTGAAGGCAGTTTTCGGGATGTCATAATCCCGAATCTTCAACTGATGATACCCGGATCTCAAGTCAACCTTAGAGAACACTCTGGCTCCCTGAAGCTGGTCAAATAAATCATTAATACGAGGCAAAGGATACCGGTTCTTCACCGTAACCTTGTTCAGCTGCCGATAATCAATACACAGACGCATAGAACCATCCTTCTTCTTCACAAACAACACCGGTGCACCCCAAGGTGACACACTAGGTCGAATGAACTCCTTATCTAGGAGTTCCTGAAGCTGCTCCTTCAATTCCTTCAACTCCACTGGTGCCACAAGATAAGGTGGAGTAAAAATAGGCTGAGTGCCTGGCACCAGAAAATACCAAAACAATATCCATGTCAGGTGGCATGCCTGACAGGTCTGCTGGAAACACGTCCGGAAAATCACGGACAACAGGAACAAAATCAACAACAGGAGTCTCACAACTAACATCCTGCACAAAAGCCAGATACGATAAACATCCCTTCTCAACCATACGATGAGCCTTTAGGTAAGAAATCACCCTGCTAGGCACATACTCAATAGAACCTCTCCACTCAACCCTCGGAACTCCCAGCATAGCCAAGGTCACGGTCTTAGCATGACAATCAAGAACAACATGACACGGAGATAGCCAATCCATGCCTAATATCAGTCAAAATCAATCATGCTAAGCAACAATAGGTCCACTCGGGTCTCCATACCCCAAATAGATACCACATACGACCAATACACACGGTCCACAACAATTGTATCGCCCACCGGAGTCGACACATGAACAGATGTAACTAAAGACTCACGGGGCATATCTAGACAATGGGCAAAATATGATGAAACATAAGAATATGTGGAACCAGGGTCAAATAGGGCTTAAGCATCTCGGTGACAGACTGAGATAATACCTGTGATCACTGCATCGGAGGCCATAAAATCTGTCCTGACTGGAAATGCATAATACGGGCTTGACCTCCACCCGCTCGACCTCCCCCTCTAGGGCGGCCTCTAGCTGACTGACCCCCACCCCTAGCTACATGGGTGGGTGGTGAAGTAACTGGAGCTGAAGTCGAAGGTTGGCTCCTAGACTGAGCTGGACCTCCAATAAAATGAGGGCATTGCCTCCTCATATGCCCGAACTCTCCGCACTGATAAAAACTCCCCGGTGCAGGAGACGGGGATTGAAGGGAACCCTGGAACCAGAATAACCACTGGAAGAACCATGCACGGAGGAACCCTGAATAGACAGTGCTCGAGATGAACTCTAAGCTGGGAGAGAACTAAATGAAGAACGACCCGGATGAGAACTCGGAGACCCTGCCCCAATGATGCACCACTATAAGCTGAGCGAACTGGTTGAGGAGGCCTAAATGAGCGGCCTCTACCATGCTGAAACTTCCCTCTGGAAGGAGCACCACTGAAACTACCAGATCCACGAGACCTCTTGGCCTCCCTCCCCTCTCGCTCTTGACGGCGAACTAACTCAATGTCCTGAGCAATATCAACAACCTGCTCGAAAGTAGCACCTGATACCCTCTCTCTAGTCATCAGAATACACGTAACTGCTGCGGCGTGCAGCCCGATCCAATACACACACACACACACACACACACACACACACACA